>JASDQU010011240.1:0-29745 GCA_032191745.1 Picea mariana
AAAAGGTAGGATTTCTATCAAAATTCTGTCATACTGTCTTTTTACAAAGTGTTGGGATATTATATCAATAGTTGTTTGTATTGGTATGATAAATTATATAATGATGACATCATTGTGTGTGTTATAATGTCCTGTGCATTTTTATGTTTATGTTATAGAATAATTCTTATACATAACTACTCTTTGTGACAAATACAAAGCGATTACAACTACTAAATACTTAGTGTCATTTGTATTACAAGATTATGAAACGAGGATGAGTTGTTTGAATTGTTACATATTGATGAGAGGTAATAATGATTCTCCTGTTCACCATGCCTACCAGTACAAACCAAGCCTTTTGTTAGTATATGTCAGTTCTGTTAGTCACCAGTGATCAAATTTACTCTTTCATGTGATTGATAGGATTATTAGGTCAAATTGTTAAATTTTTAAAATAAAATTTTCAAATACAATTTGACATATGTTGGTTGTAAAATTTTCATTGGCATGTTTAGGTTTCAATACTACTCCCTCCACTCATCCAAGAATTTTCATCATGGTCATGTCATCATTTCTTGTCATAAATTTTCAAAAGATTGTCTTGGTCAAAGTTCTACTTTAAAACTGGTTTTTGAATTAAGGAACATGAATTTGACAAAAGTGAAAGAGGTGTTTTTCAATAATAGACCAAGAAACAAAAACCTCATTCATTTTATGCACATGTGTTATCATTTGAGATAAATTCCCCAAATACAATCGCTATAGGAGGGTTTTCTACACATTTGGACAATTTAACTTCAAGTCAGTTTTTCAGAGGGTTGGATAAGGAATTTGCAGTGCTTGATGGTTCCATTGTGTAGAAGACATTATAAAATCTCCAAACATACCACTCTCAGCCCAAAAATCCTCTGGGAAGGCCGCCAAAATCCCTCTCAAAGACCACGATGTGCTTTTGCAAGTTTTGAGTAACCAACTTCAAGCTGGGATTCTGAGCCAATGAGAAAGTAATTTTGAACCCTGTAGGAGTTTTGTGTTAAAAAAATATCAAAACACAATAAACTCTCTAATTTTTTGAATATACTTTATGGTCTATGATATATTCTATCATCTTAGGGACCTATACTCTCGTAAAATAAAACACTCTGTTTTTCCTTTTTTAGTCATATTTTCGTTTCGTGTTTTCCTAACAACTGAAAGTGAATTTTTGAAAACCAAGAGAGGTTGTTATCAAGAACATATTAAAAAACAATAATCTCTCTCATTTTATAAATATACATTATGGTTTTTGATATATTCAATTCTCTTAGAGGCCTAGTTTTTCAGGAAATAAAACAATTTGTTTTTCCTGTTTTAGTCATGTTTTCTTGGCGTGATTTCCTAACAAATGAAAGTGAATTTTTGAAAAACAAGAGAGGTTTTTGTCAAGAACATATTCAAAAACAGAAACCTCTCTCTGTTTTTACACAGGTTTTACTGTCTTGTAGTTATAGGTGTCACTTTGATACCTATTTTTCATAGGTTTGCCAGGCCAGAATTGTTGTGCTTATGTGAAGTCACTTTTGGAACTAATTTTGCAAAGGTAAAATTGTTGTTTTGCATGGTTTAAAGGATCAAGGGTATAATATACATCTCAAGGATTCCTCACGTGTCATCAGAAGCCTCCAAAAAACCCAAAACCTCTAGTTTAAACTTAAAAAGCATGAAAAATTGAGTTGTCATTTATGCCATGATAATGTTGTCCTACAACCCAAGATGAATTCTCTGCAGCGTTAGGTTGATGATATTACTTCCACCAATAATAGTCTCTGGATGCAATTAAAACACCACAAAAATCCTAAGTCAAAATCCCCTGGACAAGAGGGAGAAGCTTGTAAAGCTAATCCACCCCCTCCTTCGCAAGTTAGTCATAAAGGGCAATTTCTTTTTGTTTGCAGCGGGACCTGCAAAATATTAGGTGTGGAGATAATGTTGGTCCCGAGATATGATTACTTTTATGACGGTTATTATACACTTTTGCCGCATGTACATATGTTTTTTTCATATTTTAAAGGAGATTTTTGAAGAATTTCATGATAAAATGGTATGATCGGCATAAGGTACGTATAATTCATGTTTAATGATTGTATCAAGTATAATTCATCATGTTTTATGATTTCCAAGAGCTAATTCACGTTTTTTTGGTGTTACAGGGAAAAAAAACACTATGTTTCTAGTTCTGGCACTTGATTCGACACTCCTTCCAGTACTTGTACCGACACTTGATCCGACACTCCATCCAACACCTCTTCTTGCACAAAAACATAGGGTGACTTGGCGGTTATGGTATTGGCGGCCAGTGATGGGAAAATCGGGCACATGGGTTTCGTTCATAATTGTCCCCTCCAGCTACTGAGATCCGGACAACTCAGTTGCAGTTATTCAAGGAGGGCGATTATTGGCTTGCTTTGTTTTGGCAGTTAGGGCACCATTAATGAAATTTACCAATTTTATAAGTGATTTGAACCTCCTGTGGTCGACCACTTGGCATGTAAACATTGTAAATACTGCTAGGATGGTTTGAATATTGTTAACCAAGTAGAAGAGCAAATGTATTAGAGACAAATTCATTTTTTCTCTATTTTGAGTTTTTACATTGCCAGATTATGCCAGAACTACATTTTTGGGTTTTTATGGTGAATTCGACTAGTTGAGTTCATGGTGTGATTTTAGAGAGTGACCATGACTTTTTTTTGGGCCCATCAGCAGTCTGGTAACTCTATGTGTGTTTTTCATGCATTTTATGATTTATTTGTCTCTTTATTTTCTGTACATGCATTATCAGTTTATTAATTAGTTTGTTGTTGTAGTTTAAATTGTTTTGATTCTCTTTTGTAGGTTAGAATGATGAAGTGTGTTAGAATGCATTAATCTCTTAGATTAGGAACTGATTTGCAAATATCTAGACTAACCCCATGTGTAATTAAATAGTAGATTGTTGTATGTGAAGTTTGATAAGTGCGACTTATACCAAATAAAGATACAATACCTAGGACATGTGATATCTGAATATGGTATTGTAGTTGATCTAGAAAAGATAAAAGCCATTATGGAATGGCCTATCCCTAAGGATGTAGAAAACATCATATCATTCATGGGAATTACTGGTTATTACTGAAGATTTATCGAAGGATTGTCTAAGATCGCGTATCCAATTACATCCCTACAAAAAAAGGGAATAATATTTACTTGGTCACAAAAGTGTCAGGACAGATTTGATAAATTAAAAAGATTGTTAACTACAATAACTATCCTAAGGGTAGTAGATTCTGATAAATATTTTACAGTTTGCGTGGATGCAAGCAAAGAAGTCTTGGGAGGTGTCCTAACACAATATGGACATGCCATCTATTATGAATCATGTAAACTGAAAGAACATGAATGGAATTATGTTACATATGATTTGGAATTCGCAACCGTAATTCGTGCTCTGAAAATGTGGCAACATTATTTAATGGGGAGAAGGTTTCTGCTACTAACTGACAACAGTGGTGTAAAGTTTTTATTCAGTCAACCGGATCTCAATGCAAGGAAAGAAAAATGGATGGCCTTTTTAAGTGAATTTGATTTCAAAGTATGACACATCAAAGGTAAAGAAAACAAAGTTGCAGATGCTCTAAGTCATATGAATAACATACTTTATGAGATAAGTTAGAAAAGAATAAAACAACATCAAACAAAGAATAAAATATGCAAGCAGTAATGATATAAAGTACATCAAAACAACAACAAAATTGCAAGAAAATGCAAAAAAAATGAACAAAACAGATCTAAGTTTAGATAAAAATGGACTGCTAAGGTTCAAAAAGAGGTTGTATGTACATAATTCTATTGATTTACAATCAAGAATTCTAGACGAATTGCACAAAAGGTCGTATTCTGGTCATCGAAGATACCAGAAAATGGTAACAACCTTAAGATAATTGTTTTATTGTCCTAACATGAAGAGTGAAACAACTGAATATTTATCTAAATGCTTAGGGTGTCAATAGGTAAAGGTTGAACATCATCATCCAGCTGGTCTGCTACAACCTCTACCTATACCCGAATGGAAGTGGGAATTATCTTGTTGGACTTGATCACAGGTTTTCCTAAGACTCAAAAGAAAAATGACTCGATTATGGTAGTGATTGATAAAATTAGAAAATATGCACATTTTATACTGTGAAATATACTTGTAAATCAATTAATATTGCTAAATTATTTATGAAATAAATATTTAGATTGCATGGAATTCCTAAGATGGTGATATCCGATAGAGATGTCAAATTTACATTAAAGTTTTGGAAGGAATTGTTTGCAGAATTGGATACTAACCGGAATTTCAGCACAAGCTTCCATCCACAAATAGATGGGAAAACCAAATGAACAAATCATATTGTGGAACACATGTTACGAATGTACATGAGAACAAAACCAACTAAGTGGGAGGAGTAACTACACTTAGTTTAATTTTGTTACAATAATGGTTACAATAAATCAACCAAGATGAGTCCCTTCGAAGAATTATACAGAAGGAAATGCACAACCCCGATTAGTTGGGATAATCCAGTTGACAGGCTTATGATGGGAATGAAAATGCTCTAGGAAATGGAGAAAATGGTAAAAAGGGTACAACATAATTTAAAGGAGGCCCTAAACCAACAGAAAATCTACACAGATTTAAAAAGGAGACACCAAGAATTTCAAATTGGGGACCATGTGTATCTGAAAGTCAAAGCAAGGAGGATCTCTCTAACGCTAGGAAATTGTTCAAATTTGGCGCCTAGTTTTAGTGTCCCCTTCGATATTTTAACTCAAATTGGACCCATGGCGTATCAACTAGCACTTCCTGCAAACTTAAGATTTCATAATTTTTTTTTATGTTTCCTTATTGAAAGGTATATTCATCATCCTACTCACATCATTGATTGGAACATGGTGCAGGTCGAACCAGAAGGCGATTTCCAAGCGGAACCTTTGCACATTCTAGATAGGAAAGAAACAATACTACGAAACAAAACCATCGCCCAGGTAAAAGTGCAATGGAAGAACTTTATCCCTGAGGAGGCCACTTGGGAATTGGAGGAATATTTGTTGAAATCTTATCCAACCCTATTCCGAGAGATCAATGAACATTGAGGACATTGTTGTACTTAAGGGGGAGAGGAAGTAATATCCTCAAATTTTAGAATATTAAATTCTAAGTGAACTTTGAAATAACTTTCATTTCTAAAAAATTCAGATTTGGAAATTATTTTCCATTTATGGAAAATCCAAATTTGGAATTTTGATTGTTTTAATTAATTATTTGATGACTGTTGGGAAAATATTTGACTTTCCCGACTATCCTCTTTTATTTTGACACATCTTTAAGATTTTTTTTTAATAAATTAAATGCTGGAAGACAAATGGAACAACTATGTTAAAAATAGTTCACCATGACTTCATGAGTGGGGAATGGGTTTGAGTTACCTCAAGGATGATTTTTACAAGTGGAAGAAGTGGAATTTGACCACTAGCAGCCCCTAAAAATCAGTGATTTGTAAAGCTGTGAATTTCCGCAAGGAGGGAATGAAAGACCTAGGCACAAGGATGCATATTTTAACAAGATATGGAGGAGGCAAGATGCTACTTAGTATGTTGGGGAAAAGAAAAATGTTTTCTATTAAGAACACTGCTAGTGTGAGGCAAAGGATTTTTTTCTGATCTATGGATGGTGACTATAGCTAAGGAAAATCATTCAGTTTTTCCTTATGGACTCACGTTTAGGCTAGGGGGTGAGTAGGACAAGTGAACTTGGTTGTTCTATTCTATGGCTGGGTGGAACGTGGTTGTTTCATTCGTATTCCGGCATTAGGTTTCAGATATGTATCTTAGCTTGTATTACTTTGTCAATGTTAGATTTATGGTTAAGTTAATTGTTAGGAATGTGTTAATTGTGTATACATAACAACTAAGTATAAGAACTAGAATGAGAGAGTAGATGGGAAAAAAAGGTGAATTAGGGTAATTATAGAAGAGGGAAAAGAAAAGGAAGAAAAGAGTTGGGAAAATAGAGAATGGGAGGGAAATTTCATAAGTGAAAATTGATCTCAACAACTACCTCCAACTATGCGATGATAAACCTCTATGGTCTGTCAAGAATACAAATCCTTTCATGAATAGGTGCTTTTTGTTGATTAACTGGATTGGTTGTCATTGATGTCAACCCTTGAAGAAAGTCCAGTACCGAATTCTGGTAGCATAAAAGTTTGGGTAATGGACCCAAGTTTGTTTGATGGAAAATGTTATGTGTTTTTATATATTTGCAAGTAAAAATATTCTAGATGGATAGTAAATGTCATGCCATTTCCGGTGGTATGTGGAAAGTCACATAAATCCTCATGGTTAGAGAGTTATGGCCATGTGAAGTTGGAGAACCCTCATGAATCATCTACAAGCCCCAAAAGATCAAAGTATTCAAAGTGGTTGCAAATAAGAAATTATTTAAATAATAAAGCGAAGTGATGAGTGTACTATAAGTCAAAGTGAATACAAAATAAATTATTTAAGTAATAAAGTTAATGGAGAAATTATTAAGTGGACAACTCGTTACAAGTGGGTTAGCCCTAAAATAAGGAAAGTGGTTTAAGAGATTTTAGAAGGTAAATAATAAAGTGAAGTGATGAGTGTACTATAAGTAAAAGTAGATACAAAATAAATTAGTTGAATAATAAAAATAATGGATAAAATGCTAAGTGGACAAGTGGTTAGAAGAGGGTTAACTCTAAAATAAGGTAGGTGGGTTAAGATGGTTAAAATGTAACCCGTTGAGTAAGCTACATGAAAGTATAAATAAGAGGCAAGGCTCTCTCATTTTAATCACACTTGAGAATATTTAATATCTACAAGTGACTGAGGTAACCAAAGGATATATAAGATGAATTTCGTAGGGAAGGTGAAGTAAATAAGGCCGAAATTCAATGGAGGATAATTTTTTTTGATGATGCTTTCTAAGGTATGTTATTTATAGGTCATCCCACCATTTTTGCAATAACATTTTTTCTAGAATGATTCAGACCGTGAAACTGGGAGGCCGTTGAGGAAACATATCCAAGTAGCTATGATAAATATTTCATCTTGTAGGTCATTTTAGTTTTGGAGTTACACTCTGTGGAAAATAGTGTTTGTGGCTAGTCCTGAAACTAGCCTAAAACAAGTTTTTTGGGTAAAAATGTCATAACATATTCATAACAGATCCAAATTCAATATGAACAAATGTATTGGTACGAGTACAGGCTTTAGTATTCTATGTATAATTTTCAAATCCGTACAACAAATATTTTGTGTGGGTCATGCTCTACAAATTTTCTCTCTAGAATAAGCCATAATTCAACAAGGTATGTCATTTTTGCTATAACTCCTTTTCTGAGAGGTTACAAGTAGTGAAACCTAGAGTAATTGCATAAAAGACGCTAGAGAAAATTGTGTACTATTTTCATATCTTTATTCATTACAGGTACATAGTTATGATTATTTCAAGTTAGGGTTGTTGACTAATCCAAAATTAGTCATGTGAGACTAACATAAAGTTTGATGAAAATGTTAGTCTCTTGTTGTTAAAGTTAAGGAAGGTTTGTAGGTATGTTATCATATACACCAAGTCTGTTACAGACTTACAAATCAGATTTGGATGACGAAATTGATGAGGGATTTTGGTTGAGGTATGTTAAAGATAGAGGTTTTATAACACTAAGCTTGTGGCACATGGTTTTATGTAATGGTTTATGGTATTTGGTTATGGATAGTCTGATGTAATTCTACAGAACTTTTGATGGTTGTATTGGTATATGTATTTGGTATATGGTTGATGTACATGTTGGGTTCATGTTTGAGACAAGTAGTTGATGCGTTGGCACATACATGAGGTGTATAGTTGATGATGTTGGTACATATTGATGATTCATAGTTTATGTGTATTTTATGCATGATTGGTACATATTTGATGTATGGTTGATGCACTCGTTGATGGTACAGGTTGAGGTATAGGTTGGTGCATGGTGGATGCACTTTTTTATGGTACATAATGATTATAGGTTGTTTGGCACAAGTTATTGGTACAAGTTGTTATAGGTTGTTTGGTGCAGGTTGATTGGTACAGGTTTACAATAGTATATCTCACAGTAATAGTGTGATAGTGGTTCCATAATTCTACTTATATTTCATTGCAGTTGGATGGAGAAAGGAAATGTGGTTGTAGCCACCTTCTAGTTGTATCCGGAGAACATAGGGGGTTGTATCCTCCTTCTGGTTGTAGCCAGAGAATTGGGAAGTTGGAGCTTCCCTCAGGTTGTAGCTTGAGAAACTAGGGGGTTGGAGCCTCCTTCGAGTTGTAGTTGGAAAACAAAGAAAGTTTTTGCTTCCAATGAATGTAATTCTTAAAGACATATAAGAAAAATCATTATGTGGTTTACTCCCACTTTGGGTTTCCATGTAAAAACAATTGTGTACTGTGTATGTGTATGATTTCTCACTTTTTCATTGTTTATTTACTCTGCAATTATTGGATTATAATGGTACAATGATATAACATTTTCTTTATATGGTTAAAGATGATTTTATTTCTCTATTACTAATTCACCCCCCCCCCCTCTCAGTAATCCAACAATTGGTATCAGAGTAGTTTCCTTTAGAAATCAGTTTAACCACTGAAAGGTAGATCATGGAGAGAAACAACATGTATAAAAATGGAAAACCATAGTTTGATGGACAAAAGTATGCATTTTTTAGAAGAATGATGAAAACATATATACAGGAACAGGAATTTGAAATTTGGCAAGTAATTATAGATGGATACAAAGAACCATTAGTTCCATCGACAAATGAAAGAGCAATAAAACTTGGGAAAAATA
The DNA here is from genome assembly GCA_032191745.1 of Picea mariana. Classification (NCBI taxonomy): domain Eukaryota; kingdom Viridiplantae; phylum Streptophyta; class Pinopsida; order Pinales; family Pinaceae; genus Picea; species Picea mariana. The sequence continues at coordinate 8,892 of JASDQU010011240.1, forward strand.
ATTCCAAAGCCACATATGTACATATGAATGGTCTTTGTGAATCAGTTTACACCAAAGTTATACATTGTAAATCCAATAAAGATATTTGGGACAAGCTTCAAAATATTTATGAAGGAGATTCAAAAGTCAAAGAAGAAAAGATTCAAACTTATAGGGGTCAGTTCGAACAACTAAATATGAAGGAGGATGAGAATATTGCAACTTACTTCTAAAACGTCGATGAAACAATAAATGAAATCATAGGATTGGGAGAAGAAATTAAAGATTATGTAATTGTTCAAAAGGTACTAATATCTCTCCCTATGAGATTTGATCCTACGATATCAACACTATAAGAAAGAGTATATCTAGACTCAATAAGAATAGACAAACTACATGGAATATTCACAACATATGAAATGACAAGTGAACAGGAAAATACATATATAAAAGAAGAAACCTTTAAAGCATACAAAAGGTCAAATAAAAAGGGAAAGAAAAAGGAAAAAACAATATAGCAGCAACAATGACATCTCTTMAGATGATGGAGAAATGACTAACTTTGTYAGAAGACTGAACAAGGGAACCAATGAGAGATATAAAGRTAAGTTTCCATTGATTTGTTTTAATTGTGATGGTATTGGTCATTTTTCTAAAAAATGTCCTCATAATAAAAATAAGAGGAATGATGAAGATTACTCAAATAGAAAACAAACATATAAAGGAAAAAGAACCACAAAGAAAGATTTGAAGAAAAGCTTATGCACCAAAGAAAATATTTCCTCATTAGATGAAGATGAAGTCAATGACAGTGAGACATAAAGAACTATATTCATGGCAGTAGAAGACTCTGATAAAGAAGACACCGAAGAATAATCTGAAGAGGCATAAGTTGACTACCGAGAAGAATTTTTGTGTGCCATAGAAGTTATAAGAAGAGAAAAGAAGAAAACTAGACAAGAAAGAAGACACTCAAGAACTAGACCAAATGATCACAAATTTGAAGCTTCAAATAGAATAAGATAAAAGAATTGAAGATGCTCTCAAAAAACAGCTAGAAGAAATAGATAGGATCATTGGAAATTTGGAAGCATAGATTGTCACATTAAGAAAGGATCTTCAAAATAAAAATATGTAGAAAAACTCAAAGCTTTTGGATGGCATTATCAGTAGTCAAAAGCCTCATCATGAAAAGTTTGTAGTTCAATACAATCAGACAGAAAAGGGATCAAGCTCCAAAACAACAAAACAAAAAAAATATCCAAAAATTTATGCAGAAACAATAAAAGGGGATAGGAAGACCTACAAGGAAGATTACATGGACACTCCTCCACTGAGAAGAAGAAGGATTCATCATAGGAATTCCTTTCATAATATATTCAACTCCCAGGTATCAAAATATATTTTTTAGTTTATGTTATCCATGCAATAATTTTGGACATAAAGTTGTTAATTGTAGAGCTAACAACAGGAACATAAACAACTTTGAAAGTCATACACAAAAGGGTTATCCAAGAAGTCCTAGTGAAACACAAAGAAGAACTTAAAACATGTTTTAATCACTGAGAACTGAAGTGGAACGATACAACTATAACAACTTTGGACACATGTCCAAATATCGCAGAATGACATTCCCTCCTAGAGAACCACAAAAAAACAAAAATAGTCATGGACAGGAACCTCAGAAGAGGACATGGATAAGAAAGAAGAATTGTAACGACCCTAGTTGGATAAATGTTTAAGAATTATAAAGTAAAACTAATTAGGGGATTAATTGTGTTAACAAGGTATTAATTAAACAAAGATGATTTAATGATATCAATTAAGTAAGTTATATATTAATTAAAGGTTATAATTGTGATTAATTAATTAATAATTTAACTGCAGATTACCTTTGATGACATGAGTAATGAATTTAAGAGATTAATAATATGTGTTATAAATGGTTACGTACCCAACAAGGGATAACCTGTTAGTCCTGAGAAGATAAAACATTAAAGGAAGGATCAGGGAGAGGGAAGGGGGTAGGTAAGGGAGTAAAGGCAGGAGTCGGTGTAGGAGGAATACAGGACGGAGGAGGAGGAGGATGGATTCGGGGAGGACTGTGAGATTTGCAGGGAGCAGTAGAGTTCTGGCTCTGGTATTCTTGATCAGTTGAGGCACCAGGTTGCTGGAGGTTTTGGGCACGGGGGGGCAGGATATCCATAGATATCCTGGAGCTAGGTAGTTTTCCTAGTTGGAAGGGAGGACAGTAGGTTTGGGCAGTTATTCTTTGTTTGTGGCTAGGTTGGTCTGTGTATCAGGTAGAAACAAGGCAACAGCAAGGCAGCAAGGCAACCGAAATTAGCATCAGAACCAGGTAATTTATTAAACTATGTGTTTATTTCATTCTGCCATGAAATCATTATTCATTGATAAATTTAAGTTACTGAAGTTGCTATTATAAAGATTTTTGTTATGTTATGAAGTTATTATCTCATTTCATGAAATAAATTGCTTATGGAAGTAAATGATGTTTAGAAATATTTGGTTGTTACAAGAATCAATATAGAAATGAAGAATGAACACTCTCTCTACAAGATAAGCAAAAGAAACATGGTTTGTATGTTAACATTGGTTGTTAAAAACACATGACAGATGATAAAGACATGTTTCTTACATTAAGAAAGGAAAGAGATGGATCGGTCTCCTTCGGAAATGATGATTCAACTAATATCATTGGAAAGGGCATAGCCGAAATTTGAAACAAGAATACCAAGAAAGAAAATGTTCTACTAGTAGAATATATGAAACATGATCTTCTAAATGTAATTAAAATGTGTGACCAAGGTCATAAAATTACTTTTGATTCATAGAACTGAGAGATAAGAAAAGAAGGTTCAAGAAAATTGATTGCAACACCTGCAAGAACTTCAAGCAACATATATATATTAAGTGAAATTGGAAATGAAAAGTGTTTTCTACGAAAAGAAGATGAAGGTTGGCTATGTCATAGAAGAATGGGTCACATACACTTTGAAATCCTTTTCAAAGTCAACAAAAATAAAGTTTTTAGAGAAATTCTCCAGATCATGAAACCAAACAACACTTTATGCAAGCATTGTCAACAAGGAAATCAAACAAAGACCGGGTTCAAATCTAAGGAATACTCAATGACAAGACCATTGGAAATTGTACATATTGATATAGTTGTACCAACTACAACAAAGGGTTTAAAAGATGAGAAATATTTTATGTTAATAGTTGATGATTATACAAGAGTGACTATAGTTTTATTTCTCAGGAATAAGCCAAAATCTTTTGAAAACTTCAAGGTCTACAAGGAAATGGTTGAAAATGAAATGGATTCAAAAATCAAATGTTTGAGATATGATAATGGAGGATAGTTCACTTCAAAGGAATTGATGGACTACTGCAACATAAATAGAAGAAAAAAGAAATTATTCGTTGCTAGGACACCTCAACATAATGGAGTTGTTGAAATAAAGAACATGACAGTACATGAAATGGCTCAAATAATGCTAATGTATTCCAAATTGACAGATATTTTTTGGACACATGAAGTGCATACAAAAACTCACATTCAAAACAAAGTAATTCTTAGAAACAACACTGACAAAACTCCCTACGAGCTATGGAAAGGAACACGAACAAATGTGAAGCACTTCATAGTATTTGGAAGCAAATGCTACATCAAAAGAGAATATGGAAGAATGAGAAAGTTTGACTCTCGTGTGGACAAAGGAGTACTTTTTGGTTACTCAAGTACATGAAAAGCATACAAGTGTTACAATTTGAGGTTGAATAAAGTTGTGGAAATCATTAATGTAACAATTGATGAAATAGGTGGACGAGAATTAAAGGAGGTAGAAAATGAATCAATGGAAAAAATTTACAAAGAAGAAGCAGAAGATGAAGAAGAAGTAGAGGGGAAGGTGAAGAGGATCATACATAAGTAGAAGAACAAGTTCAACAAGTGATTCAAAAGATACCTAGCAAACGAGTACAAAAGAATCATCCTTCATATCATATTATCAGAAACAAAGATGGAAGAGTTGAGACTAGAAGAAGAATATGTTCGCCATAACAAGTGCACCTAGCACTCTCATCTACAATTAAACCAAACAATTTTGAAGAGGGCAGCAAGGATGAATTATGGAATAAGGCCATGGATGAAGAATTGGATGAAATAGAGAAGAATGACACTTGGGAATTTGTTCTAGGAACAAAGAATAAGAATGTGATTGGCACAAAGTGGGTATTGAGAAATAAATTGAATGAATATGGACATGTTACAAGGAAAAAATCCACATTTGTATGTAAAGGATACACACATGTTGAAGGAGGCAACTTTGAAGAKAAATTTTCCCCAGTTTCAAGAATGGAAGGAATCCAATTGTTTTTAGCTCGTGCATGATCTAAGAATATTAAAGTGTATCATATGGATGTGAAATCATCTTTTCTAAATGAGGAACTTGAAGAAGAAGTCTACATTGAACAACCAAAAGGATTTAAGTTGTCAGAGAACGCATATTATGTGTGTAAATTTAAGAACGCCTTGTATGGTCTAAAACAGACTCCTAGAGCATGGTACTCAAGACTAGATAAATATCTATAGTAGGCAGGGTTCAAAAAAGGAAGTGCAGACAGTAACCTCTACATCAAGGTAAATCAAGATAGTATTTTATTAATCGAAGTTTATGTTGATAATATTATTTTTGGAAGTGATGATAACAGGTTAAGCCATTAATTTTCAAAGGATATGCAAAATGAATTCGAAATGTCATTACTTGGAGAACTATCCTTCTTTCTGGGTCTTCAGATATGTCAAAGAAACCAAGAAATTTTTATTTATCAAACTAAGTATATCAAAGAAATGCAAAGAAGTTAGGAATGGAAGATTGCAAACCAGTTACCACTCCTATGAAAACCAATTTCAAGTTGAGAAAAGATGATGATTCAAAGTCTACGGACCAGAGGAAATACAGGTCAATGATTGGTAGCTTACTATATTTGACAACATCTGGACTAGATGTAATGCAGGCAATTGGACAGGTGGCACGATTTCAAGTAGCACCAAATGAATCACATGTCATAGCAATGAAGAGGATTTTCAAATATTTCAAAGGAAAAAAAGAGTTTGGATTAAGGTATCCAAAAGGAAAGGATATATCACTTATTTCCTACATAGATACATATTGGGAAGGTTACATTGATGACCAACGAAGCACCAGTGGAGAGGCGTTCTACTTGGGTGAGTGTTTAGTATCTTGGATAAGCAAGAAAGAATCATCAATATCTTTATATACATCCGAGGCAGAGTATATTGCAATGGAAACATGTTGTACATAGGTTTTATGGATGCAACAAACTCTTATATATATATATAGGTTGAGTATGATGAGCCCATTCCAATCTATTGCGATAATACAAGCACCATCATTATCTCAACGAACCCAGTGATGCACTCCAAAATGAAGCACATTCCAATCAAGTATCACTTTCTATGGGAACAGGTTCCAGAGAAAAAAATCAGAGTTTAATATGTGGGCACAAAAGAACAAGGGGCAGACATCTTTACAAAACTGCTTCCACGAGAAGCCTTTGAGTATCTTCACCAAAGACTYAGAGTAATTTCTACTCCAAAATTAATTCTTTTGAATGCTTATCTTATATGCCTTAGATCTACACGAGGAAGCACCATAAAGAGGGCAATTCAGGTTGGGAGATCAGTTTCAGGAAGAGTTAAGTCASGGGGAGTATCCCCAAGTAAAGTTCATTTAGGGGGAGCAGCGCCAGATGGAAAGATACATTTTTCATTGATGAAAAAGGGGGAGAGATTTATCAGATGTAGGATATAAATACTTGGAGAGAGAGCACATAGGCATGGTTCCAGGGGGAGCAATGGTCACAGGGGGAGCATGAGTGATATGAATTCAATATTGCATCAGAGTGTTTCCATCAATGACAAATGGGGATATTGTTGATTAATTGGGTTGGTTTTCATTGATTTCAACCCTTGAAGAAAGTCTGCTAGCGAATTTCTGTAGCACAAAGGTTTGGGTAATGGACCCAATTTTTTTTTATGGAAAATGGTATGAGTTTTCATATATTTGAAGGTAATAATATTCTAGATGGATAGTACATGTAATGTTATTTCTGGTGGTATGTGGAATGTCACATAACTCCTCACAGTTAGAGATTTATGGCCATTTGAAGTTGGAGAACCCTCATGAGTCATCTAGAAGCCCCAAAAGGTCAAAATAGTCAAAGTGGTTGCAAAGAAGATATTATTTAAATAATAAAGTGAAGTGATGAGTGTACTATAAGTCAAAGTGGATACAAAATAAATTGTTTAAATAATAAAGTTAGTGCATAAATTACTAAGTGGACAAGTGGTTAGAAGTGGGTTAGCCCTAAAATAATGAAAGTCGTTTAAGAGGTTTTAGAAGGTAAATAATAAAGTGTAGTGATGAGTGTACTATTAGTCAAATTGGATACAAAATAAATTGTTTAAATAATAAATTTAATGGAGAAATTACTAAGTGGACAAGTGGTTAGAAGTGTGTTAACCCTGAAATAAAGAAAGTGGGTTAAGATGGTTAAAAGGCAACCCCTTGAGGAAGCTACATGAAAGTATAAATAAGAGGCAAGGCTCTCTCATTTTAATCACACCTGAGAATATTGAATATCTACAGGTGAATAAGGTAACCAAAGGATATCTAAGATGAATTTTAGAGGGAAGGTGAAGTAAATAAGGCCGAAATTCAAAGGAGGATAAATTATTTTGATGATGCTTTCTAAGGTATGTTATTTAAAACTTATCTCACCATTTTTGAAACACTTTTTTTTCTAGAATGATTCAGACCGTGAAATTGGGAGGTCGTTGCAAATCCAAGTAGTTGTCATAAAAAAATCATCTTGTGGGTCGTTGTATTTTTGGGGTTACACTCCGTGGAAAATAGGGTTTGTGGCTAGTCCTAAAACTAGTATAAAACAAGTGTTCGAGTAAAAACATCATAACGTATTCATAACAGATCCAAATTTAGTAAGAAAAAAATTATTGGTTAGAGTACAAAATTTAGTATTCTTTGTACCATTTTTAGATCCATAAAAAAAATATTATGTGCAGGGCACTCTCTACAAGTTCTCTCTCTTGAATAAGGCAGAATTCAACAAGGTATGTCATTTTTGCTATAACTCATTTTCTGAGTGGTTCCAAGAAGTGAAACCTGGAGGAATTGTATAAAAGACACTAAAGAAAAATGTGTGCTATTTTTATATCCTTATTCATTACAGTACATAGTTATGAATATTTCAAGTTAGGGTTGTTGACTAATCCAAAATTAGTCACGTGAGACTAAAGTAAAGTTTGATGAAAATGCTAGTCTTTTGTTGTTAAAGTTAATGAAGGTTTGCAGGTATGTGATTATATACACCATGTATGTTATAGAGTTACAAATAAGATTTGGATGAGGAAATTGATGAGGACTTTTGGTTGAGGTATGTTACAAATAGAGGTTGTATAACAGTGAGGTTGTGGCACATGGTTTGATGTAATGGTTTATGGTATTTGGTTATGGATAGTGTGATGTATTGCTAGATAAATTTTGATGGTTTTATTGGTATATGTATTTGGTATATGGCTAAGGTACATGTTGGGTACATGGTTGAGACAAGTAGTTAATGAGTTGGCACATATATGAGGTGTATAGTTGATGATGTTGGAACATCTTGATGAGTCATAGTTTATGTGTATTTGATGCATGATTGGTACATATTTGATGCATAGTTGATTCAATCATTGATGATACAGGTTGAGGTACAGGTTGGTGCATGGTCGATTCACTTGTTTATGGTACAGGTTGATTACAGGTTGTTTGGTACCTGTTATTGGTACAGGTTTTTATAGGTTGTTTGGTGCAAGTTGATTGGTACAGATTTACAATAGTATATCTCACAGTGATAGTGTGACAATGGTTCCATCATTCTATTTATAATTCAAGGCAATTGGACGAGGTAAGGAAAGGTGGTCTTAGCCACCTTCCAGTTGTAGCCAGAGAACATAGGGGGTTGTAGCCTCCTTTTGGTTGTAGCCAGATAATTGGGGAGTTGGAGCTTCCCTCAGGTTGTAGCTTGAAAAACTAGGGGGTTGGAGACTCCTTCTAGTTGTAGTTGGAAAACAAAGGAATTTGGTGCTTCCAGTGAATGCAATTCTTAAAGAAATATAAGAAAAAGCAATGTATGGTTTTCTCTCGATTTCAGTTTCCACGTAAAAACACTAGTGTCCTTTGTATGTGTATGATTTCTCATTTGTTCATTTACTGATTCACTTTATTTATATGGTTAAAAAGGATTTTATTTCTCTATTACTGATTCACCCCCCCTCTCAGTAATCCAACACTTTTGCCCATTGGGATATGSAGTCAGTTTAAAAATATACAAAATAAAAAAATAAAATGATGTAAAATGAGAATGAGAAAGTATTAAGAGAAGAAATGTTTCAAATGTTTCCCATTGACAAGCAACATTAGTCTTTTACCCTTCATTTTTTTGGATCATATAAGAGTTAAAACCCAATATCTTCTCGAYGATGTATCATTCAATCCATGGTTCTTCAAACTTTGTATGCATGGACGGTTTCTCCTCAACCTTGTTACAAAATAGCACCAGCTCCCCCTTCTAAAAATTATTTATAGTTGTGCTCTGATCAAAATATGTTTTGACACTCTACTTCCTCTGAAAACTTTGCTTCATGGATTTTCTTCGTTCTTCTTCCTACTTCAACAACTGATCGATTCTCCTCTGAATGGGAGAGTTGTCTTCTATATATTCAGATTGATCACAAAAATAAATGCATTGAGCTCGAGACTAATCGACATTTTTTCTTCTTTGCCCTAAACCAATAGATATGGAGACATCTTGGTGCTATCCTTAGGAGTTGTTCTTCTTGCCCATAATGCAACTGTCAACTTTAGATGTGAGTTCCTTTGATTCTTGTCAATGGTTTTCTTCAGTATCTGAAAAAGTGTTTTGTTTCTAGATTCAGTGAGGCCATTTCCTTATGGATAATAATTCAATAATTGACCCATGATGATTCCATACTCTCYGCAAAACTATGCAAACTTTGACCCGATGAAAATTGAACCATTGTCTGTGATAAATTTATCTAGGACACCAAATCTCGACAGAATATTKTATTTGAGGAATTTAATTAGCTCTTAAGCATCAACCTTATTTAATGCCACTGCCTTTGGCCATTTCGTGAAGTAATATGTCGCTATGAGAATATATATGTGCCCCTTGGTAGACTTTGTATTAATTGGCCCGATGACATCAAGTCCCCATTGGGAGAACAATTGTTCTACAATTTTGCAGATCTCTTCATTTTTCATGAAAACTACTGACATGAAAAACACTTTCTTATTATGGCATCTAAGTCTCTGAAAATCGAGGGGAAATACAATCTTACTTTTATTATCTTGTGGGTGGTTGCAGTGGGTGCAATGTGTCCACCATATATTCTCTCATGGAATTCTCTTATTATTTCTTGGGATTGATTTTCATTAGTGCATATCAATAGTATACCATCATAATTTCTTCTAAACAATATGTCAACAATCAACACATATTGATTTTCCTTCATCTTTAGTGTTGTTTGCTCCTTGGGGTTCATTGTGATAGGAAATTGCCCAAACCTTAAGTAGAATATAATATCTTCATACCATTCTGAATCAGTTAATGGTTCCCCAATTGAAATTGAAATCATTCCATCGACCGAGTCCCTATTCGCGATGATCTTACATAAATTGTGTCCTTCGATAGCTTCTAAAGGTTTAATCTCGATATCATATTCTTGTATCTTTTCCAGCCAGTTAGCCCATTTTCCTTCTCTCAGTTGTTGATTCAGAGACATCTTCATTGGTTATGAGGGAACATAAGAAATAACATGGGACTTCAATATGCACATTCAAAAGTGTGCTACTGCTTTTACATGAGCCAAGGCATTCTTATCCAGTTATGACTACCTCAACTCATAGTCATGTAGGGTTTTTCTCATGAAACTTATTGGGATTTATTCTCCTTGATATTATTTTGAGTAAGAACGGATGCAACAACTATATCTATAGAAAATGATTAGATGATTAAATCTCTTTGAAAGTTCAGGATAATGATGACAAGAGCAATGTTGATTTCTCCTTTGATATTATTGAACACATCTTTAGTATTCGTTGTCCATTTGAAACTCTGCTTCTTTTTCAACAACAAATTTATTGGCTTCACAATACTTGCATAATCAGGAAAAAATCTTCATAAAAAAATCATCTTGCTGAAAAATGATTAGACTCCCTTCTTGGATGTTGGGGGGTTTAGATTGTTTATTTATTTAATTCTTTCTGGATATATGTAAATCCCTTCCTTGCATACAATATGGACCAACAATTTTCCTTGAGTCACAATGAACAAGCATTTCTTTGGATTCATAGAAACACTATATAATCTACATATTTAAAATACCTTTCTCAAATGATGGATATAATTCTCCCTTTTCTTTGAATGCACCATCATTTCATCTTGATAGTTTTCCATAAATTTTCCTATCAACCCACTGAATGCATGATCCATGGCCCTCTATAATGTGGCTCCAATGTTCTTCAAACCAAAGGGCATTATAGCATATGCGTATCTCTCCCAAGGTGTGATAACTGTAGTCTTCACCCTATATTCTTCATCCACCAAGACCTGGTTATATCYTGAATATCCATCCAACAAGGACATGCAGACTGATCCAGYAACTTCTTYGAGAAGGAACTCCATATTAGGCAAAGGAAAGTTATCCTTTAGTCTTTCTTTGTTAAGGTCTTTGAAGTCGACACACATCTAGATATCCCAGATATATTTTCTTACAATTACAGGATTTGAAAGCCATTCTAAGTGTCTAATGGGATAAATTATTCTTTCCTTCTTCAATTTCTCCAATTCAAGATTTACGATAGGTTTCAACTTGGGATTCATCATACTTATTTTTTTCTTCACTCACTTTTCTCCTTCCCTCAAAGGAATGACATGTTGGAATATATTCTTATCATAAGATTTTAAATCATCATAGGTCCAAACGAATAAATCAATGTATTCTTTGAACAAGGAAACATATTGATCTGCTTCCTCAGTGGTGCAATCAACTCCCAAGTTGACATACTTCAGGGAATTGTCAGTTCCAATATTGACTTTTCTCGTTTCTTCTACCCTTCGAACTGAAACTTCCTAAAAAATATTATTATCATGATGATCTTTTGTGAAAAGAGTTTTGGATTATAAAAGCTCTTTGTGGATAGAAAATGAGTGATCGCCTTCATCATCATCATCATCATTTAACAAAAAAAATTACTGTTGTTCATCATTCTCAAACACTTGCAAGTACTCAATGTTATCGAGCATGGACAGTCAAAAAACTCCAGGGATGATTTTAAGGATGGAAATTTGTTTTAAAATGTAGAAACCTTGGTGAATCTTACCAATCCTTCATGTGCCAACTATAAATGTTTCGGTATACTTTTGTAAAAATATTCAAATTTATAAGGATTTTATATAGTTTTTATAAAATTTTGGTGATTTTTAATGTAAAATAATTTTATCCTATAGAATTTGGGTGAATCATTTTTAAAATAGCGAATCTCGTTTTTGGAAAAACCATGGAAAATTAGCCCACGAGGGAAATTTAGCCCCTAAAATCATCCATGGAAAACTCTTTCTACTTGGAAAGAATTTTTTATTTGGGTATCATATGGATTTGAAAATGAGTCCACCAAGGCCAGTGAATCTGCCTTGTGATCCTTATCCCTTGGAATAAAATAAATTTTGAAGGAATTGGAAGCTTCCATCAATTTGTTAACCTTTTTTGAATACAACTTAAGTATTTCCTTTTTTATTTTATACCTCTGAGTCACCTAATTGATGACCAACTGTGAGTCTCCAGTTACAATTAGATGTTCTACTTTCATCTCTTGTGCAAGGATCATCCCCTAAATCAAAGATTCATACTCTATCTCATTATTTGTGCATGAAAACTCTAGTCTAATAGCACCTGGATGCATAATCTTAGATGGACTCACAAGAACAATTCCAACTCCATTTCCAAAGCTCAAACAAGATCCATCAAAGGACATCTGCGAGTACCCTTCAAACAAATACTCTTGATTCTTTGTTTCTTGAAATGGATACAAACTTTCATTATGCTCTATGTCTAATATAACATAGTTTTCAATTCTAGCATCTATATAATCCTCCATCAATTCATTGTCCTTCATTTTGAAGGAAATGGTTTTCTAGGTTCACGGGGCACTTTAATCATTTCTCTTTCTTTTCCTTGGAGCATCATACAACTTCCATCATTCATTATATATCCTCCAACCATAGACGTTCAGTCTCTTCCCAACATAACTCCATATGTAAAAGGAAGGTCTACCACAATAATATTGAAAATTGTAATGAAATGGGGGGCTGTTGTAATCCAAGAATAAAATTTCTTGATTTCTCTATAAGCTGACACTTTTATAGAATCAATTACATATATACTTTCATCGGTCTCATAATACTTGGTGTGAATCATGCCCAATGCCTCAATGACCGTGAATGACATGATATTGTTGATCACACCAGTGTCAACTAAACAATTATGCAGTGCAACATCTTGATTTTCAATAGAAATGTAAAAGGGAGGAATTTTACGTCTCAACTTGCAGTTGACTAGCCAGGGGTTTGTTTAGGACTAGTAAGAACAACTTCTTCTCTTTCATATGGATCATCCAATATATTCAAAATGTTCTCTCTTTTTTGGTGAATCTTCACCACATCTGTAAAAGGAAGGATTATTCTTAACTTACTCAAATATTCTAGAACATTATATGTCATTTGAGTGGAGTTTGATGTCATGTGTTTCTTTTTACTTCCAACGCCATCCGTCACCTTCTCATTTTTTCTTTTATCATTTGGTTTTTCCTTTTATTTTTCTTTTGTGTTCTCTTTATCAGAGTCGCCTTATTTTTTGGTCTATTTACAAACTCTCTCATGTGGGAGACAATGTCTTTCCAGTTGGAATCATTGTCTCTTTGTCAAAATATGTACATGGACATTTCACATTTGTCCATATGCACATTTTTAGAGCTCTCATCAGGTGAGTAATAATTATCTTGCTCAATTAATTTCTCGTCATAGACATCATCCAGAACAACTGCATTTGGAGTAGGTTTCCCATAACCCATGGTATTTGTGGGTTATCCATGTTCTGAAACATCACTTTGTTTTCTTGGGGAGGGTTCCTCCTTTTATCTAGGATTGGAATTCTTGGATTTGACATGTAATTATCTCCTCTTCTTAGTCTCGTTATCTCGTTCTGCATTTTTTTTATGTTTCTATTAATCTGTGCAATTTCGATTATTTTCTTAGTTTCATGTGCCTCCATAGGATCAACCTTTACATCATGTATGCTTCCATTGAAAAATCTTTGTCCCATCATTTGGTTTTGAGCCGGTCAAGTCTTGAATTCTTTGTTCTTTCCTCAACTGGTAGCTMCTTTGTTATCAATATTTAATCCTCTCAGTTTCCTTTGTACTATTCACAATAGAATATCAGGTTCAACACCCGTTTCAATCATCATTTCTTCCATATCAGTGGATTTAGTCATTTCCTCCTCCAAAGTATCCATTTGGGATGTTCTGATAGCRTATTTTACATTCTGGGGAATTGCATTCTTATATCAATCAATAATAACTGGGTCATTTGGTATTTTATCCTATAGAATCCTACTGAAGGTTTTATTGAACCTGATATTAAAATCTCRTATCCTTTCACTCTTCCTCAAACCAATATTGGTGAAATCGGTGAGAAGGGTATGATAAGCAATTGGAGGGGAAAACATAGTCAGGAACATAGCTTCGAGGTCATTAAATGAGTGAATGGATCTACTGTGCAACGTTGTATACCATTCATATGATATTACGCATAAGGTTTGTAGAAACAACCTTACCATGACATCATCATACTCAACATGATGAAAATCACAAACATCAAGAAATAAGTGCATATGCCTCTTTGCATCGATATCTATGTCTCCTGAAAAATTCCTTTAAGGTACCCTTAGGGAGAACAGGGAGATCATGTTTCTCACCTATAATATTTAAGGGGAATCTCTTATTGTCCTTTGATTTTCAAATCCTGGGTTTCCATGATTTCTTGCAACATCTCTTCCACCTCCTTGTCTCTCCTCACAATGCCCATTTCAGGGTTGTTCGTTTCTTTATGCCATGTCTGGGGAGACTTTAGGTCTATAATTTTCACTTCTAATAATATAGAGTTTATTTATTTTACTTCTGGTAATGGTTCCCTTATATTCATTTAGCTTCAATCCCAACCTTGTTCTTGTGTTGTCGTATCCAACCTTTGATTTATTTGTTTTTTTTGTTCCTCTCTCCACTGTCTTCAAAGGATTTCTATTTATTCTTCTTGGACCAAGATCTTCCATGACCCTTCTAACTCTTCTCGAGTCTGGGCTATTTTTATTACCATATTGTACAATTGGTGTTGAATGCTTTGTTGATTATTAAATCCAATTTCCAAATGGGGCTGATTACCCTGGGGTAAAGTCATATATTCTTTCACAAACACTTGGTCGCGTTTCAAATTTTCAGTTGATTTCCCTAGTATGGTCACAAAAWTTTTTTATTCTTGAATCCGTTAGGACCGAAACAGAAACCTCATGAGGATGTAAATCCCCTTACATAAGTTMGTTATAATAATTCAAAAAAACATAAATATTAAAATAATGTAAAAGGAAAATGGTTTTTGTTTTCTTTTTAAAAAAAGTTCTAGAGAAAGGACCAAGAATCAAACATTTAAATAAAATAAGAAAAAAATCCTCACATCCATTATAGTTTGGGATAAAGATTTTTGATCACATAAAATAAAAAAGAAGATGATCCTCATGCATAAGAGAACATTAATAGAATGGACACATGGGAAACTCAAATAAATCTAATGACATATAAACCTCATATACTTTATATTATGAAAACAAGGTTACAAATCACAATCAAGATTGTTCCTGACGTAGTTCTCTTGAAATTTCAAAAAATATATATTCAGTTACATATTCTTGAAATTGTAAATGCGTTTGTCTTAAAGACTTGGATTGGGGATCCAACAGACCATAAAGAAAATAAATACAAGAAAAATTATTTTAGAAAGAAGATGGTGAGCGGTAGAAGAATAAACAAGACCTGGTAAGAAGAAAAAAGGATTTATCAGTCTTTGAAGAAAAAAGGATTTATCAGTCTTCAATTAAACCTTACTAGTGAAATAGGTGGATTATCTGGATGAAGGACTTGATAAAGAGAAGAAATATGTTATAAGCATAAACTTACTATGATGGTCTCTCTACTCAAAAATTAATTTTTTAGACTCACTCTAAAAAACAACGCTCTGAAACACAAATGATTCTTCTTCATCAAATATATCCTTTTCGATAATTTCCAACGACTAATTTTGGTGGGCCGCTCTTCCTGGCTGGTCAATGTTAGGAAACATCTTCTCAATGTCATCCTCGAGCTCCATATCTTCGAGGGAAAATCTATTGATGTCACTTTCGACGCGATTCTCTTCGTCCTCTTGTACAATATTCTTCCTCTTCTTCCTCAAAGGAAGTTTGTGTGAGATTTCAATTTTTCCTGGAGGGGTGTTCTTATCTCCTCCTCCACCTGAACTACTGTTGAATACCTTCTTAGATGGGTGGGCCACTAGATCACTTCTCTGAGGTGTTGTAGTCTTAGGATTGATAGTTGGGGACTAGGAACTCTTCTCATTGGGACCCGTTCCTCTATGATTGTACAATTCATTTGTACTAGGTACCATCTCTAATTCACCAATAGTGTGGGTAGGGTTTCCCAGGTGATTATATTCTTATTCTCCTATAATAATGCATATAAATGAATTTCTAAAACCCACTGTTAACATATTCTCCACAAATATGTTTTTAGGGTCAAACCCTCTGATCTTTTCAACATACTTGAGATTCAAGTTGTGGAAGTGGTTTGCAAATTCATCAATTCTGTTCATACTTCTTAATACAGAATCCCCAATTTTCCAAGGCATGGTAGAAAGGAAGGATTTTCCTTGGAACCAAAAATCCTGATGACATTGTAACTATCCATTTGTTCCAAAGTCCCCTTTCTATCCAGAAATTTACTAGATTGAGGAGATATTCTTGGGCTATCTTGTCCAAACAACAACTCTGTAAGAACCAAGACAGATTTATTGAAAACTTCATAAAAATGCAAGGAATATTTGTTCCTTCATAACTCTTGGTACCAAAAGGTCATAGGGTCAAATTCACAATACACCTTCTTGCATATAGACAATTTAGGAAACTGACAGCAATGTGATATCACGAAAACCAAATAAGAAGACCTAAATTATTTCTTATCCTTTTTATATTGAGCCAATTGGGAAAATATTTCAGTGGAAATCAACTTCCCCCAATAAAAAACGGCCTTCTCCTTGAAAGTAAAGTATAAGATGTAAAGAATCATACGGGAAATGCTAGTAGTATTTTCTATTTATCCTATATTTATTATATTTATCCCCTTTATTTATTATTTTATCCTATATTTAATGTCCTATCCCTTCCCGAATACGTAAGCTTAATTTAACAATATAGTTTATTATCCCTTTTAATCCTTTACTTAATTAATTAATGAGTCAATTAATAATTAATTAATCCTTGACAATCATGAATAACTAATTAATAATAATTAATTAGTTAATGTTATTTAAGAAATAATTATTGTTTAGCTAACCTTTAGGACAGTTAGATTATTAAATTAATTATAATTAATAATCCTATACATCTATTTAAGCAGGGTCGTTACATACACCCACCCTTCAGGAAACTTGGTCCCGAAGTTAAGGTATCTTATGGTACAAAGGACAAGAAACATGGTTCACACATTCATAACAAGTAACCGACATTATCAGTAAGTAAGTCAAGAAAACTCATACATACTAGTGTATATGTACAAGAAATGCATGTGTAGCTAGTACATACAAGTCTTGTGCATGTATTAATAATCAAAACTATCATCCATTAGTAATTTATGTATGCATCCAATCCAGTCAGCAAGACTACTCTTTTATAAAAGACGACAAACCAATCAATTGTTTGAGAAATCCTTCAATTGCTATTATCCGGTTTAACAATTTTTATTTTAAACAACTGTTGTTTAGTTACGTAATAATGAATATTCATATATACACATTTCTTTTTTTTTTTCTTTTTTTCCTTTTGAAGGGAAAACATTAAATTCCACCACTAGACAAATCTCCAAACTCTCTCAACTATTGCTACTCATCCTTCCTCCCTAACCTACTTCTATCTCCATTCCTATCCTTCCTCTACTATACTATCTTGGAGAGTTAACTATATTGACCTAACTCCAAATAGAACCCGTAAGCGGAAGTGTCGCTATCTTGACCAAGCTTTTCTAGCAGGCATCTGACAGTCATCATCACACGTCTTGGGGAGCGTGAACTAACACCATCCTCCYGTGACTTCAGGTTTCAAAGGATACACAGTGGGAAATGMCTCYACCCCTGCTAATCATAACTAGGGTCCACACCCTACAATGGAGGATACACGGTGGGAAATGCCTCCACCCATCAATGACTAGGGTCCACACCCTACAATGGAATATACAGTGGCACCGTGTTGCTGGAGGTTTTGTCATTGTTTATTCGGTTTTGGGCAGTGTCATCACTTGAAATCATGCACTGGTCCACATATCATAGCAATGCATCCAAACCAATATAAATTTCACATACAATATTCATACCATAATGTTTCTCGGTTAGTGGTCCTGATATCCACTTTCATCATCATTATCCCTTGGCTATTTCATAGCCCATAACCTACAGATTAGTCTGTAACACAAACTCATACATTTCTATGTGTTATCATCATGTAATTGCATACTATCATCATTTCAATTTGGTATCCCTGTACCGATAAATTAACATCAAAGTTTTCCAATCAGAAATAGATCTCATAATATCCCATAATTCAATTTTGACACCCATTCATAAGATTATCATTTACCCAAAATAGATTGCATCATATCCAACCTCATCTTAATAGCATTTAAACATTCATTAAATTCACATTCTCACAATATGTCGCATCATATACATCATCATGAATAACATTTAAACATTCATAAAATTTACATTCACATAATAGATCACATTACATACATCATCATCAATAACATTTAAACATTCGTAAAATTTACATTCACATAATAGATCACATTACATACATCATCATCAATAACATTTAAACATTCGTAAAAGTTCATACATTTAAAGTTTAGGTGCATCACTTAATAGTTTCACTGTGACTAGAAAATAAGGTATATAGGCCTCAGGTAATCCTGGCTGTCTAAGTCAAAAGGTGGTGTTACATACACCTAACTTTCGAGAAACATGTTCTCAAGGTGGTAAAAAAAGTGAGGGATAGTCTCGTTGTAATGTCTCAACATCTTCCCAAGTAGCAGATCCTGGACTATACTTGTCCCACTGGACCTTAACTTGGTCTACTAGACGGTTCCTGAGCTGTCAAACTCTACGGTCCAATATGCGTAACGGTTCTACCATGAGGGTTCCCACGTCCAATACCTGCAATTCCTTCCAATTTAGTTTATGTGATTCATCAGCAACATAATGACGTAAAACAGATACATGAAATACATTATGAGTTTTATGCAAGTGGGGTGGCAGTACGAGACGATATGCAACAGGTCCAATTTTCTCTTGGATCCTGAATGGTCCTATAAACCGAGGTGGAAACTTTGTCCCCTTCCCAAATTGTATGGTACTCTTATTAGGCCTGATACGAATGAAAAACTGGTCTCCCACTTCATAACTTCGGTCGGTCCTGTGTGCATTCGCATAGCTTTTCTTCCCATCATGTGCTTCCTTTAGTCTCTGCCTAATCTGAATCACCTGTTCCTCCATTTCTTGAATCAATTCTGGCCCAACTGTTACTCGGTATCCTAGTCTATCCCAACTTAATGGCATTCTGCATGGCCTCCCATACAAAGCTTCGTAGGGTGGCATTCTGATGGAGCTATGATAACTGTTATTGTAGGCAAACTCTACCAAAGGTAGGTACTTCTCCCACTGGGTTTGATTATCCATGACATACATCCTAAGCATGTCTTCCATGACTTGATTTACTCTCTTAGTCTGCCCATCTGTTTCAGGATGATAAGCTGTGCTTAATTTCAACTGAGTCCCCAACGCTGACTGTAAACTTGTCCAAAACCTGGAAGTGAATCTGGAGTCCCTATCTAAAATGATCTTCTTAGGTATCATGTGCAAATGAATAACCTCTCTTGCAAACACACATGCCACATCAGTGACATTGTAGGTGTCTCTAACCGGAATAAAATGATCACTCTTGGTTAACTTATCCACTATCACAAGAATGGCATTGTGTCTATGGGATGTGAGTGGAAACCCCACAACAAAATCCATAGAGATGACTTCAAATTTGGACATAGGAAAATCATGTTGTTGTAGGAGGCCTGCCGGGTGATGGTGGCTGTCTTTCACTTGTTGACACTCTAGGAATTTGGCGATGAAATGGACTACATCGCGCTTCATGCCTACCCAGAAGAAGAGCTTCCTCATATCTGCGTACATCTTCTTCACACCTGGATGCGCACAATAAAGTGCTCTATGGGCTTCCTTCAGTATGATGCTTCAAATATCCCCATTCTCAGGGATGTACATCCTTCCCTGATAGCTTAACAGTCCGTCTGTTTCCAGACTATATCCTTCATACTTTGGATCTAAATGCCTCTCGCTCTGGAGGTTTGAAGTAACCTTTAAATACCAACTGTCTCTTGGGAGTTGTGTCAACACATGTTCTCTCAGATTTACCTTTAAGGTTACCAAGGAGAAGATACGTGGTCTCCTACTCAAGGCATCTGCGACCACATTTTCCTTTCCCTTGATGTACGAAATACCAAAATCGTACTCACTCATAAACTCACTCCATCTCCTTTGCCTAGCATTCAGATCTATTTGAGTGAAGAGATTTTTTAAACTTTGATGGTCTGTGTTGAGCTCAAAGTTTGGCCCCACAAGATAATGCCTCCAAATTTTTAAAGCTAGCATTACCGCTGCCAACTCTAAATCATGAGTTGCGTATAGCTCCTCATGTTTCTTCAACTTCCTTGATGCATAAGCTATCACTCCTCCATCCTGCATTAGCACGGCTCCCAACCCTTGCTTCGAGGCATCCGTGCAGACTATGAAGTCCTTTTCCATATCCAACACTCGTAGAATTGGTGCACTAGTTAGTAACCTCTTAAGCTCAATGAATGCACTATCACATTCTTCTGTCCAATCATACCTGCACCCTTTGCGCTGCAAGGTGGTGATGGGTTTCACTATTTTTGAGAATCCTTCTACAAATCTCTGGTAATAACCTGCTAGCCCCATGAAGCTTCTCACCTCATGGGCATTTTTCGGCACTGGCCACTCCATAATGGCCCTTACCTTTTCTGGGTCCACAGAGATTCCTCAGCCGAAAATGATATGACCTAAATAGTGGATCTCTTTCTGGAAGAAGGAACACTTTGACAACTTCCCATACAATTTGTTCTCTCTAAGGCAGGACAACACTATTCGCAAGTGTTCCTCATGTTCTCTTTCATTCTTGGAATAGATGAGGATGTCATCTAAAAAGACTTGTACAAAATGGTCTAAGTACTTCCAGAATACGCCGTTCATGAGGCTCATGAATACTGCTGGCGCATTG
>JASDQU010011240.1:29782-42451 GCA_032191745.1 Picea mariana
CAAACTGAGTTCGAAAGACAGTTTTTGGGATATCACCTTCCTTAATCCTTAATTGATGATACCCTGATCGCAAATCAATCTTTGAGAATACCACTGCTCCTTTCATCTGATCGAAGACGTCATCTATTCGTGGCATTGGGTACCTATTTTTCACTGTAGCACGGTTCAAGTCCCTGTAGTCTATACACAGTCATAAGGATCCATCCTTCTTCTTTACAAAAATTACCGGTGCGTCCCAAGGTGAGAGATTGGGCCTTATTAGCCCTAAGTCTAGTAACTCTTTCAACTGCATTTGCAACTCACAAAGTTCTAGCGCTGCCATCCGATATAGAGTTTTGGAAATTGGTTCTATACCAGGTTTTAGCTCAATGGTAAAATCAAGCTCCCTCTAAGGAGGTAACCCTGGTAGCTCGTTCGGAAAAACATCCTGAAATTCTGACAATACCAGGTACTGATCCAATGAGGGTCCCTTCTTTTCATTCACTATTTCTACTACATACAATCGAAACCCTTGTCTCAAGCATCGCTTAACCTTCATAGTGTAAATAAAGCATAACGAAACTTTTCTCTGTACACCCTAGATCTCTATTGGTCTTCCTTCATTGTTGACACAAAGCACCCTCTTTGCGAAACAATCTACCAAAGCTTGGTGAGCTGCTAACCAATCCATTCCAATGATTAGGTCATATGCTTTGAGAGCAGTGACTTATACCTTCAACCTGGTAGTACACACTCCCAGGTCTACTATATAATTATCAACACTAGGTCCTACCGCTTGTTTTCCCCCCGAAGCCATCTCGACTTGTTTAAATTCATCRTGCTCTTAGGCTRCCAACCCACTCTTTTCAAATGCAGATGGTGAAATGAAACTATCTGTTGCACCAGAATCAAACAAAATCTTGACATTGATATGATTTAGCGTACCTGATGACTCCACCACAGTGGATTGATGTTTGGCCTGGCGATTATTAACTGCTGCATAAATCTGGTGGCTGCTACTTTCTCTCCCTATCGGTGCCTTTCCTTCTCTATGCACGAACCCTTATTGTAACTATGGGCAGTCACGTTGGTAATGGGGTCCCCCGCACCCCCAACAGGTAACACAAGATTGAACCTGTGCATTGTTATGTGACTGCCTCTTAAATGAGTTGCTTCCCCTAGAACCCATGCCCCTACTCGTTGTTCCTTGAGATAGTCATAGAACTGTCTGCACCGTTGGCGATGAACGAGATGCTGCACTCGCTGCCATTGAAATTCCTATAGCTACTGTCCTTGGTGTGACTCTGTTACCATATGGCAGTGGCCTTGAGCCCCCTCCACTAGGAAATTTCCTCGGGGCCTTCCCTACGAATCTAGGACGATGCGGAAATGTCAGTCATGTACCCCCGATCAAGTTCATGTGTTCTTCCGCATAACGCACATTTTCCACCGCCTACGCTACTGAAGATGGTTTCCACATCCGCACCATAGCTCTTATCTTCAGGTTCAATCCATAGACGAAGCACTCTGCTTGTCGTTGGTCATTATCCATATACAAAACATATTTTAACAGTTCCATAAATCTGATCTCATATTCTTCTACAGTTCTGTTTCCATGTACTAAGGCATGAAATGCCCCTACCTGTTGTTCCTCGTAGTATGCTGGCACATATTTCATTCAGAACCTCTCCTCGAAAAGTTCCCAAGATACTGTGTCTGGGGTAAGGTGCAGTTGTCTTTCCAGGTTGCCCCACCAGTTCAAGGCACTGTCTCTTAACTGAAAAATGGTGATCTTTGCCTTGAGTTGGACGCATAGTCCCTTAAGGAAAAACACCTTGTCATGCCTTCCAACCACGCTTCTGTGCATTCACTAGCGTGACCCCTGGTAAACTCGGGAAGTTTGATCTTCTATAATTCTCGCGTGATGTCTTCAGGTGGAGGTCCTCCCCGTGAATCCCTTGATGCTTTTGGATTACCCGTTCCAGACGGTGGGGGTTCCACTTCAGTCCCTGCCGATTGGCGCCCCTTTAAAGTCTCGTTAATGGCTTCCAACGAGCATAGTATGAGGGCTAGTTTGGGCGATGGTGGTGGTGGCGCTAGCAGTGCTTGCAACGATGCTCCCCTGCCTCGATTCCCTCGAGTCCTGACCATCCTGTATGCTTTGACCTGCATCAACCAAAGTTGTCAGGGTGAGTTCCAGGATGTTTCAAATTGGTGCTACTCAAACTAGATTTAGGGTTAGGCATAAGTTTTCTTTACTTGTCTATAAACAGACATTACTCCATTAGGGGATTGGCTAGGTTAGGGTTAGGATTAAGCCTCTAAGCTTGATTTCTTCGCCCCTATGAAAAAATTTATTGGTTCCCTTGCCCTGTAGCTATGCTAGCCTTGCGCCATACTCGCCACTTCCTATGCTTACTCTCCTAGTGCGTATGTCGCCTCCTTCCCGCTGGTCCTAGTCTAAGCCCTTTTAACTTTTCGCTTACATCTTGATTAAAGTGACTTCCTACCTTATGTTTATTAATTTATGCCGAAAGGCGTACACCTACTGACAATGGGCACAATTAATAATCTTTTAATCTTATTGAACCTTAAACCCTTATTTGATGGCTATGCATTGAAGATGCTGGCATATTCTTAGTCGTCCTCCAAAATCAATGGGTCAGATTTATTGTTCACAACTTTCTTTCATTTATCAAGRCATCCGTTAACATGTTTACTTTTTCACATTTACCTAATCACATTAAAAAAAAAWTKTTGTAAGGATATATAATTACCACGTTAAATGATTAAACAGGATTAAACCACGGCATATAAATAATTCTCCACAACTGCCAGCCACGTTTCGACGTTCACCAGTGCTATGTACCTTTCGGTGTTAACCARCCACCAGCCACTTTGCAGCTGTGCTAGTTTATTAAAAACTAATAATCTAGACTAAACTTAATCCTAAGCTTCAATTGCCTTAATCAACACTTCAATTTATTCTCGGAAATTAATATTATTATTAGTGTTAATTAATTAGTCACTAATTTCCTTAATCCTTCCTATTAATTTAATTATTTTTATTTTTATTTTTTTTCTCCAAGGCACATACATGGTGCGTTGGTGTTTGGTTGTTCCTTAAGGCTTAGGTAGTGGGTGGTCATGGGTTCCAAACCCGTTTGCTCCGGCAAAATTTTAATCTAACCCAAATTTAATCTAATCTCTAACATCATTAATTAACTTTAATGTAAATTAACTTTACACTAAATAAAACAATTAATTTAAAATTATTATTACACTAATTTAACCTAAATTAACTTTAATTTAATTTAAACTAATTTGACCTAAATTATATATATATATATATATATATATATATATATATATATATATATATATTTACACTAAATTATTTTTACACTTAAAATAATACAAAAAATAAATGAACACACATAAAAAAAATATAAAAATTTTAGTAAACAAAAACATAACATAAAAAAAAAATCAAAATAATTTAACAAAATAATGTGATATAACAAACCCCTAGATGGGGTGACACGAGCGCATCAGCAGACACGCGGACGACCGTCGGGATGCCCATTTATGGCATCAACCGACGAGTGCCCTCCGAACACTAATAAGTCCATGGCCTGCACCAGCCACTTCCAGTCGATGAGCCCTCTCGCGCGAGGGAATTGTACCAGGCGACAGAGCACTAACCACCCAGCCTTAATGGCCTCGGTAGTCACGACAGCTTGGTGTGTTATCGCGGGGATGAATTGGGGAGAGATGCATCGAACCCTCGCAGTGTTCATTCTGTTCGAACTCAAACTCTGACCTCCGTCGAAGCCAAGAAGTGAAGCGTCCAAACTGATAGTAGCTCGGACCAGCGTCACCACCATGCCCAGCCTCAGAGGGAAATCCTGTAGAGGGGCAGCCTGGTACAGGGCTGAATCTAGGTGCAGGCGCATTCGTAATTTTGAACGAGCACTGGCTTTAGCTTCCACCCCATGCAAGCAACGACCTCGGACGCCACGCATGGCGATTATAGAAGAAATTAGTTTGGACGAGGCATTGCAGCACCACCCCTCACCCACCCGCGCAGAGGCAACAAAGCCACCGCCTGGAGACACCCTGTGGAACCTCAACGCTGCCACCACGGAGCACCTCTTCCCACCCTGCATTGTGGAGGAGGAAGTCCCTCCCGACGACACAACAAGGATGGAGGAGCCAGCAGGATTGCCAACTTGAGTAGCGAGGGACTCCAGCACACGAGCGCCCAACGACAGCGAGGGGATGGACCAGCCTCCAGTCTCGKATTTTCGGTATCTCCCGCTCATCTTCGAGCTTCAGAATCTGATGGAAGACCAAGCTTTTTGCCTAGCCAGGATGGACCAATGGTTGGACATGCTTTTTGTAGCCTATTCCAAKATCTCTCCAAAGTGGCAGTGCCCGACGTGCGCACAAGCGTACTCGCTCCCAACAGGCTGGCGTCAGAAGAGGAACGAAGCTCCTCGTTAGGAATATTTCTACTGTCTCAGTTTAGTTAGAATGTTTAGTTACTTTTTGTCTAGTTATGGCCTATGTTTTGAAACTCTTTAGCATAATATCCCTATTTTCCCTCGGGCAGGGCACCCACATGTATAGTTTGAAAGCAAGTCTGCACCTGGCACAGGACGCCCAGCTGTCCTGGTTTCCTKCTCAGGAAGGAAAACTGGCGGCGACAATGGAAACTGTATACTCCTTTTTTCTAATATAATAGGTACTACCCCTTTTTATTTAAAAAAAAACAAAAATGTGATATAACAAACATATATCAAATCACGCCAAGGAGGGGAAGCCCGCGGGTTTGACCCCAAGACTTTTCCCCCATAACAACTACAACTACCAATGCGCCACCGCCATGGAACGTAGAAACCATAGAATAGGCAACGTGGGGCCTGGCATGAGGCCCACATGCCTGCATCCACTACTCCATGCACATTAATAGTAATAAAAAAAACAAAACACAAATTTCTATTTTTTTAGGGTTTCATTCGAAGTTATTTTGTTTTCACCCTTTTTTTTTTCTTACCACTTGCTCGGCTAACTCCCTCACCGACTGACCTTTCTTTTGGTCATGCTCTTTATCCAGGAGTGCGGCCATGGCTGACCTATGCCTGTCTGCCTCCTCTTCCCTAACAATGCCTATGAATCTCTACGCATGGCCAGGATTGCTAAGAACCAGGCTCGCATGGCAGAGTTGGGAGTCCAAAAGCAGGCAGGAGATCTGAAAGCATTCTTTAAGGTCACCAAATCCCCGCACAAATACAAAATCGGCTCTGCTCAGAAATTAGTCCTTGAATACACTCCCATTCACCGTTCAAAGCATCTGAAAAGCATAACTCCTTCCACCCCAAATGCCAAATCCAAAAGCCTTCAACCGCCTTCATTAGATACCAAAATTAAGCGTTTATTTGAGTCAGATGATGAGAAGAGTCCCAAGAGAAAAAGAAATTTGGCACGTTACAACTGTGAGAAAAATGGGGAAAGAAGACCGGCAAATACACCATTACCCAAATGTTCCCCTGCTACTTTTCACCTCTTGCCGGACTTGTTGGCCTAGCGCTGTAACAACAAAAGCAGAGGGAGCGTTTATGACTCTATTTTGGGCATTTGCTGCCATTTTTGTAGGCAGAAGAAGCTCTGTGGGGAAGAAAATTGTGAACGCTGTGGTGATCGGGATGTTGCAAAGGCTTGCTTAGGTATATTTAATTTTTCTCCATTCATGATCATTTCATGAGGTCATGAAATAACACATTGTGAGTATTTAGTGCACGGGCATATATTTTTTTTTACCAGGATTTTCTCTAGTTATCACTTAGATGCAAATAATAGTGTGCCCTTTTCTTTTTTTTTTATTTTCCAAATTGTGTTGCTTTCAGTTTGGAAGAGCATTATAGATATCCTATTGGAGGAGCAGATTAATCTGTGATGTACAATCTCATTTCTTCTTCTTAATAAACCGATAGTCTATTTTCACCTTTCTTTGGTCCTTTGTTCTTTGTTGTTCAAGACAACAATGGTGTCAGAGTAACAACTTCTTGCAATTTGCATCAAAGAATATGTTTGTGCATGTCATCCATTTCATGAAATGTGTCAGGTAGAAACTAGAAACACAGTTAACTATAACTGACATTTTAGTTTGTTTTTTTTTGCATCTTCACACAAAAAGTCAAGTGCACATTATTCTCAGACATATCTAATTTTTTTGATGGGATATCTATAATATCGCCGATTGATTATACTGGAAACCCTGTTTTTTTTTTTTTTTGTTTCATAATCTTCTTTTAAACTCTGAAAAAGCCGGTGGCATATTTCTGTAAGCATCATTGTTCGCACACACAATATGATGATCAGTTTAATTTGCATCAGATATAGACAAACAATGTCGGTATAACTCAGGTGTAGGTCTCTTTTAGCTTATCTAATTTTTATGTCGATTTTTTTGGGGTTCCATATTTTCCTTTGTGCTGCGTGGAAATATTAAAACCTTTTAAGGAATTGTTTCTTTTGTCTAGCTTCCTCTTATCCTTACGTGACAAGCATGCCCTTGTCTAGTCTGGGAATATTGCAATCAACGTAGCTGTCTTAGAGCACTCAAACTGTTATATTTCCATTAGACCTGGCAAGTGGAGGTATTTATTTAGCTGAAGTTTTCCTGGACTTTTACCCTACTCCAATTGCAACACAAGAACAAATAGCTTACGAGGGGTATCATGCCACCAGGGATAGTCTGTATGCTTTGTAGACCCCTCTTGATATGTTTTTTTTGGTAATGCCTTCCTAAATAGGAAAATCACAGTTGCATATTCTTTTTTTTTTGAGGATTTAGTTTCACATTAGCACGGCTACTATGACAATACCTATTCAACATGCAGACTGTGTATTAATTTACCCCTCCTATACATGTATCTGATCCAGAGGGGTGGCATTTAAGACACCTTTTGCATGTTGAATAGGCATTATAGAAATCATGGCCAGAATTCACTGCAGGCTGTTCGGCACATGGGTGGTTTATGACTACAGAGCTCCGCTTCATTTTAGTAAGTTGTAATTACTTTGATGTTGAATATAATTTAAAGAAAATCTAATTGGGGTCAAGTAATTGTAACAACCCTGGTTGTATGTTTACTTTGGTAATTTGTTTTTACATTTTCAATTCGTATTGCATTTATTTATTTTTTAATTGTTTTAAAATTTCTGTGTTTGGTTTGTAGGTTAGGCGTAGCTGGAGTTATATCTTGGAGTTTTGGCCCTCAGGCCCAGATTTCAAACAAAATCTCTGATACCATTTGTAGTGGCCGCATCATTTAACATCGAATAATTACACAAACAAAACAGTAACTTCTAATTTGTATATGAAAATTCAATAATTCCTTTTATTTTAACACATATGCAAGTTAAATTTAACAATGAATATTAATTTTTTATAACCGAATAAAACAAATACATAATTTTAAATACCTGGTTCTAAGGATAATTCGCCTTGCTGCCTTGTTGTTGCCTTCCTTCCTGCTGCTTGATGCATTGACCAACACTGCCCAAACCTACTATCTTCCCTGCCAACTAGGACAACTACCTAGCTCCAGGATATCATATGGATATCCTGNCCCCCGTGCCCAAAACCTCCAGCAAACCGGTGCCTGTACTGATCCAATCCGACTCCAAAACTCAACTCGTCTCTACAAATCCAAGAGAGCCCCCCAAAAATCGATCCCCCATCTCCTGTAGAATGATCCCCTCGTAAACCTCCTTCCCCTCCATATTCCTCCTTCACCGACTTCCCCCTCATTTACTTCCCTACCTACCCATTTATTACCTTATCTTATCCTTTCGTAGTTAATGCCCCTTATCCCCTTTATTTATTATTTTATCCTATATTTAATGTCCTATCCCTTCTTGAATATGTAAGCTTAATTTAACAATATAATTTATTATCCCTTTTAATCCTTTACTTAATTAATTAATGAGTCAATTAATAATTAATTAATCCTTGACAATCATGAATAACTGATTAATAATAATTAATTAGTTAATGTTATTTAAGAAATAATTATTGTTTAGCTAACTTTTAGGACAGTTAGATTATTAAATTAATTATAATTAATAATCCTATACATCTATTTAAGTAGGGTCGTTACATATTTGAAATGAGCACTTGAGAGATAATATAAAATCTTCTGCAAATCATGCTTTAATGTGTTTTAATAAGGAAACTCCTCGATCCCTTCACTTATTAACGACAATGTTTATAGGACTTGCATGATGAGTTATTATAATTAAACCATACTAAATGCATCTTGGGCATAGCACGAAGTTGGTGGGGACGAACGAAAGAAAATAACATTTGGGACTTTTGTGAAACCTGCCAACCCAAGACTACAAAAAAAAAAGGGTTAAATATAGAATAATGTGGTGGTAGGTCAGACTCATGATGTGAGAGTGTGGATGGAGATGAGGATCCGTGAGTCCGCCAAGCCGTGAACCCACCATTTTGAAAAATGACTAAGTATAATAACTATAAAGGGATAATAGAAGGGAAAAAAAGAAAAGGGGAATTAGGGTAAGTGTATAAGAGGGAAAAGAAAAGGACAAAAGGAATTTGGTAAATAGAGATGGGGAGGGAAATTTTGGAAGAGGGAATTGATCTCAACAATAATTTGTCTTTAACTCAGTTAGGTTGCATACTAGTGATAGTTTTTTTCCTATTATATGTTAGTCTTGAGACAAAACATGACAATCTTGCGATTTTTGTTGGGAGATTGTGATGGAACATGGGAACTTTGTCCAGTGTCCATTGTGTGATAACATAAAAGTATGATATGTGCTCAGAATACCTGGGGTACATATTATTGGTAATAAAACTATAATCACCACTATTTTTGATAGAATGCAGAATCAAGAAACCATTAGGGATAGTGAAGTCCCCTTGTTCAGGGAGACTGTCCATCACCAAAGACAACAAATTGAAAATTTTCAAGATGAGTGACATGTATCTTTAAAGAAAATGATTACTAGTTTACTCGACATCAACACCATGGCCTATTGAATGGCTTGGTTATCCCTTGAGTCATCTGAGGAAAAATAGGAAGAAACGATACAATAATAGACTAATGATGTGGAGATTGAGCATGTGGAAGAAAAATTTATAACCAATGAAATGCAACATGATGACGATAATAGATAATTAGGCCTCATATAGTAATGTTTCATGTTTTCTAAAGTCTATATCATTAGGAGTCTTTTTGTAAGTATATATGTGTAATATTAATACCAATAAGTGTAGAGCATGAGTAAAGTTTTCAATTCATTATCATACTAACATTATTGATTTCCATTTTCTCTAAGTCTCTTCTTAGTTTATTTGTATTGTGCACATATCAAATTAACTGAAGCAAACACTTTAAAAACCTGAACTACACTAAAATTAATAAAAATAAATTTTAATTAATGAAAAACATATTTACGTTATATTTCAACAAAAAAAACTTAATTAACACTTAAAAACTCATTTCTTTATTAATAAAATATAATAAACTCAAACAAATTTGACTTCAACCACCTATAATGTTCAAACAATTTTTTTATTAACATATATTTTATAGGGATGGGAGGAAGGGGGATCATTGTTGATCCCAAGGGAATGAAGGAAAACACATTTGAACGGGGATTGGGCAGAGCCACAAAAAATCAAGTTGAGGCTCTTTCTGTGTACAAAGGTATAAGGATTGTTGACGAATGACAATACACGTGACTAATTGTCAGAGGGGATTTTGATTTATTTCTTAAATCAATTATTAAAACATTTTGTTTAAGCCTCAGTTATTTATTTAGAATGTTTTCTCAAATAAAAAAAGAAGTGTTAATATTTTAGAGCATTGAATTCTTCCATGTGCGCGGGACACTCAATGAACAAGTAGACTCGTTGGTCAATAACGAAAGTAGGCTAGAATGAGTTATTATCAATTCAAAAAGTAATGAATTAACCTTCCTTGTCCCCTAATCATATGATATTAAGGTTAATGATCAAGAAAAACATGTCATACACTTGGAAACATAATACATTTGAGGCGGATTTATACACAGGTCAATGGTTGGGATGTACACATAGTGTGGTCTATTTACACATGTTATCATGAATCCAAGAGTGAGTTAATCAGCCACCCCAGTTCATAATTTCTAATGCAGGTGGGAAATGCATGAAAAACATGAGGAATTAATGTTTGTGGTTCTTTTGTGGGTTGTCATTTTGTTGCAATTGAGTTTGCTTCAAGGTTCAAATCTTCCCTTACTTCTATGGAACTTCATTTTTGGGTCTTGGCTAACTTCTATCTTTGGATTTGGTATAATTGAACTTCTAAATGAGAATAAATGGTCTGTGGAAAGAAAGGAAAATTTTAAAGATTCATACTTATCTTAAAGTGTAGAAACATGAATTTTGATGAAAATTAAAGTTCCAACCATGAAATGTGTTACAATTTTCTTGTAAAAATATTCAAATTTATAAGGATTTTATAAGATTTATAGATTTTTTTGGTGATTTTTAAAGTAAAATACTTTTGCCCTATAGAATATGAGTGAAACATTAAAAAAAATGGAGTTGACAAATACTTTTCTCAAAAAAGACATGGCTTCTTTGGAGTATGTGGAACTGGTGTCCATTCAGCCTCTAGAAATGGTGGTGATAGTTGATCTTTCTATGGCCCTAATGTGTCTCAATCCCAAAGGGATGTTGGTGTC
The DNA here is from genome assembly GCA_032191745.1 of Picea mariana. NCBI lineage: Eukaryota > Viridiplantae > Streptophyta > Pinopsida > Pinales > Pinaceae > Picea > Picea mariana. Next base: position 40,529 of record JASDQU010011240.1, read on the forward strand.
CTAATTTAGAGTTGGGTTTTAATTGGCTGGAATGGTGACTGGAGAGGTTCCTACAAATCAACATCCTTGGATTGTCAAGAACATGGGATTAAACATCCTATGTCCTGGTGTTGTTGCTTCCATTTGTTCCTAGAAATGGATTAATATTTTATATTTCACTCAGCTAGGTTACAAAATAGTGGTAGTTGTTTTTTTAGTCTAGATTTGGCTTGGGACAAAATATGATAGTATTGGGGGTTTTGTTGGGGATGTTTATGGTACATGGGCATGTTGGCCAATGTCCACTATGTGAGACCATACAAATCCAATATGTCATCATAATACCTTATATACACATTATTTGTAATAAAACTATAATCACCATTATTTATGATAGAATGCATACTCAAGAAACCATTCATTATAGTGAAGTCACCTTGTTGATGGAGATTTTCTACCATCAAAGACAACAAATTCGAAAACTTCAGAATGAATTTGTAACTATAAAGAAAAGAATTGCTCATTTGGTCAACATCAACAACGTGGAATATTCAATGCTATGTTATTCATCAGGTCATCTGGGGACAAAGAGGAAGAAACAATACAATAATATCCTATGGATGTGGTCATGGAGCATGTCGATTAGAACTCTATAACCAATAAAATGAAATAGGAAGAAGATCATGAATAACTAGGCCTCATATAGTAATGTTTCGTGTTTTTTTCAAGTTTGTCTATCATTAAGAGCCCTTTTGTATGTATATACGTATAATAAATTTTAGGAGTAATTTTTGAATTTATTTTAATGGATTATTAAAATGTCAGAACCAGGGCTATGGTTCTTAGCTTGGGTGGTTGGATAACATGTTTGTTATCCTCCCCACTTGGGTTCAATTCCCACAAAGTCGACTTTGGCCTGTTGTGATAAAGCTAGAAGGGTAGACACTCCTTGGGATAGAGGTTCCACTTCAATGGAATTTTGGATGTCTCGACTCTTACTAAGTCATAAGTTTCCTTCTAGGAGTTGGCTTGCATGCCATTGGCACTAGCCTAGGGGTTATTGTGGTGGGAAACCAGATTTGAACTTAAATCTTGTCTAGGTAATCCTGATTCTTCTAGATCAAATATATATATATATATATATATATAAACCAAATTTTGGATTCATTTAAAATAGTTTTATATATGTAAATAAATGCTATACAGTGAAACTACAATATCTTTATAATACCTATATAATCATTTATATTAAAGAAAACATATAGTTTATTATAAAAAACATTCACATCTAATTTTGTAAGAAATAGTTTTATATATGTATTTAAATGCTATACAATGTAATTACAATATCTTTATAATACATATATAATCATTGATATTAAAGAAAACATATAGTTTATTATAAAAAAACATTCGCATCTAATTTTGTAAGCCAATTATAAAATGATATTTTTATATATATTCTTTGGTTTTTACGGAGATTATCAAACATTGCATCAAATTAACAATGTTGCGACATGTGACCCTTCCATTTCTTCATATCTAGATTATGTACTTAGCCCGGCCAAACTTCTTTGTCATTGATTTACAAGTCATTTAAATTTTCGCATCACGTTTTGTTTTATTCATTGGGCAGTTAGCACCTTGAGTCTTATGGATCAAATATCCTAGAGTCTATAAAATTCAATAAATTAAGAGTGGATAAACATTGAAGAGAATGAATTTAGTGTTGAAAAATGCGTTTAATTTAATAAATTATAATATTTTGTTTTTATTTTTTCAAAATAAATTGTATAACTTACATAGAATAAATATAATGATGAAATATAAAATTTATATTAATAAGAGTTTAATTAAATATAATTAATATAAAAAAAATAAAAAAATCTATGATTTTTAATATATATATATATATATATATATATATATATATATATATATATA
>JASDQU010011240.1:42694-54224 GCA_032191745.1 Picea mariana
TTTATTTATATATATATATATATATATATATATATATATATATATATATATATATAAATATATAAATATAACATGTGCATGAACAATTTTAATATTTTATAAAAATACAAAAACATAATATATTTTTTTGAAAATTAATATGAAACCAGTATAAACTGTTCTTTGTGACTTTACAAAATTTTATAAAGCTGATCCAATTTAAATTTTATATTAAAAAATCTAATATAATTAATCTAAATAAAACCATAAATATAAATCAATAAACTACAATTCACATAAATAAATATTAATTAAACATTAATTATATTTTAACAAACTAAAATAAATAAAAATAAATTTTAATTAATTAATAAAAATAAATCTTAATTAATGAAAAAAATATTTAAATTATAATTTAAGAAAAAAAAAACTAATATAAAAAACTGGAATTGTTTACTAATAAACTATAATAAACTCCAACAAATTGTCCTTAAAACGACCTATTAATGTTGGAATAATGCTTTATTCACGTATATTTTAATGTGAGAACGTCTTTTTCGACATTTAGTTGGTGAACCAATTATAAAATGCGATTTTTCATATATTATTTGGTTTATGTGGCGCGGCGGTTATCGACCCTTCCATTTCCTCATGGCCATGAGGAAATGGAAGGGTCGCAAAGGTACCGCATGCGACCCTTCCATTTCCTCATGGCCAGCTTACATAAAAGTCATGCCAAACTTCTTTGTCACTGATTTAAAAGTTATTGGAAATTTTGTTTTCTTCATTCATGATTTGGTGGCGCGATTCTTTGAAATCATATCATCAATGCTTATATTTAAGGAATGGAATGGATAAGTATTCATGCATCTCTAAAAGTCTTAACATTGAAAGGAATGTCTTCATAGTTGGAAACTTATACAATTGAATATTTTATTTCTACTTTCATAATAAATTGGATATCACATTTAGAATAAATCTAATTATAAAATATGAAATGCATAATAACAACAACATCAAGCATGGATAATGTTAGTAAAATTATAATTTTAAATACAATATATATTATTTCTTCTAACTTTTAAATTTTAATGGACTTAAGAAATATATATAAATAAGAAAGAAAGTATAGATTTGAGTTCAACTAAAAAATTTGCTAAAAATTCCACTAAATTACAACACGGGAGTTTGAAAAGGATTGGGGTTTAGCATTATGGAACATCTCTTATTCATGTGATTAATATGGTTATAGTATTAATTGTTCACATAATATAATTTCTCTCATAATGCTTCCCCCTCCCACTTCGAGCAAGGAATACGCCTACCTATCCGGTTCGATGGAATACGCCTATAGCTGATGGGAAACAACCTTTTTCCACTGAGAGGCCAGGAGTAGTCGATTAGATGCCGTCGAGACTCCCCCAAGTTTCAACGCCAGATGTCAATCCACCTTACGATAGAGATAGTACCCTTCTTGCCCGAGCCTCCTAAAAATGGCATATAGAACCTGACCTGTACTATTTTGAACCTAAGGCTGGGATATTTGGTTGGCTTCATGCCAAAAAAGCATGTAATCCACCCCCATTTTTTTGGTACTTGGTTTCATGGTTATTGTGATCCTCTAGCTCATTTCTTTAAGTTTCCCCTTCATCTCCTACTCTGGTTCATTATCCTAGGAGCGATCTTTCTAAATCTAGTTTCATGTCAAGGTTTAAGTGTTGGATTAGACACAATGTTTCTCTCAGAAGAAGAATTCTCTATTTTTCTTTGGCTTTGGTCTTACCAATATGGGCTGAGTTATCAAGTCTAGTCTTTTATTGGCATATTTAACCTCTTTTGTTTGACATTCTAGTTTGGTATTGTGGGTGCAATTATGAAGCATGGAGAAATAATGGAAATCAGAAAGTTCTTGAGGATACACGAAGATTTTACCACTCCAGTAGGACCTCTATATCTATAGTTACCACTAAGGTACAAGAAAATGAACATCACTATGTTTCTCAACATGCATCATTATTGAAAATGCTAGCAAAACATAATCAAAGGATGGATATCCTAAAGGTTGAGTGTAACATGCTGAAAAATATTGCACTTAATTTATGCAAGGACTCGCTCTCTACAACTTCAAACAACAAAGCTGAGCTACCCATTTCACTCAATTGAAGTTCAAGAAGAAGAAAAGGTGCACTAGATAAAGGACTCAGTGGACATCGAGAAGAAACACACCCCCCTACTTGGATGCCAATCGAGATGGGGAAACTCACCTCAATAATTTTATTAAATAAATATTTTTTTATCATTAATAGAGAAAATTTTGTGAATAAAAATTTATAAAGAATATATGGAATGTTTTTTTATAGCATATAAAAACATAGAGCTATTTTGTATAAATCTATGAACTTCTTAAGCAATCCCATGTATATTACTATAACATTAGCTAAAACCTTTTGTATTAATAAAATTTATAGTTTCAATTAAAAACAAAGATACAAACACATAGGTATAATATGCCCTAAAATATTACATATGCACTTAAGGTTATACTTTTAGGGTTCATGGGCTTTAATATTTTATATAAAACAAAAACAAAAAACATGTATTTTTTTTGGACAATTAGTATCATACTAATATTGGTTCTTTATAATTTTATAAAATTGAAGTTACACATTTAAAAAACACTAATTAATACAAATAAAACCATAATTATATATCACTAATGTTGAAAACTCTCAAATCTCAGTTTCTTATCATATCTTAATGATCATATCGTTAGAGGACAATTGTTCTATATATATATATATATATATATATATATTAATTATTGATGTACATATTAATTGACATGGATTAGTGCCTTTTCCACCCATGTTTTGTTTTCTTGATATTGTTAGTTTATCATTTTCTTGGCTATATTTTCTTGTTCTCATTTTGACAAATTTTAATAGTGGTATCAGAGCATTATATTGATCTTATGAGCTTGATAGTTTACCACAACACTATAATTCTTAGTGCCTGGTAGTACCATAGTATTTTTTCGATGGTAGATGATGATGAAAGTGGAGAAAATTTGTGTGTTATATGTCTTCTCTATTTTGATGATTATTTTACCTTTTTGATTATTTTGTTCCTGTCACAACCCGCCCTTGCAAGAATGCTACTGGCTTATGATATTAATAAATTTTGTGGGTGAGAAGTAGAATGGTGTATTTGAAAGAAGGAGAATGTTCCTCAATCGTGAACCCTCGACCTGGTAATTGAAGTGAAGAATTATCAAAGTGGAGACAATATAACAAAGGAGACACGATCTGATTCATTGTTGTTTGAAAATGCATAAAGGAAGAGCGATCTTGTTGATCATGCCACCCACTAAATCTGGGTGTAAATATGACTGTTAATATGGATGAGGGAGCAGTGATCGGGAATGAACCCGACGTGTACATTGGAGGAGCGTCGATCTAAATCAAGGATCATGAATGAAGCAAGAGAATAAGAGCAATTTACGAGCTTGTGGAAGAATGTTCGCAGCCCATTGCTTCAGATTATTGAGCAAGCTTGACATTGCAGAGAAATCGTACGAATTTTGAGTTCTCGTGCCTCGATTTGACCCAACTCTCCTTTGTTTACATTGTTATAATTTCTCGTAGTACTTTGAGACATTGAAACTACAAGTGATGAACTCTCATGACCTGTGATCCCTTGTGACATGCAACCTAAAGTGGGCGACCTGATGAAGTGTGAAAAAGTTTGCTGAAGCATGGTACCGTAAGACCAACACTCTCGACTTGGTTCACGTGGAAGTGAGAAAGGGGACAGACTTTTCGAAGCAAGCTTGTACTAAACTCATGGATGCATGAACTATAGATGTTGGCGAAAATGGCAGTGTTTTTAGCCAGGGTTTTGGAAATAAATAATGTAAAAGAGGGTCCAACGATCTACACAGATTCATGAAGAAAATCAGATAGGAATGCAAATCGAGGATATGGCACGCAGCTGAAGGAAAATATCATAGAGTCTTGAACGATGATTCACTCGAAATGAATGATACACCAAAGAATTTGAGGTAACACTTTAATGTGAGTTTTTATATTTAAAATGATTGCCTTATACATAGAAGGAAAAGAACAACGCTTTAAAGAAAGTCAAATATTGGAAAGAGTGGCTTAAAGTTACATCAAATTCCAATTTTATTAATGTTAAAATAACGTGATATAGCTTGGGAATTAATTTTAAAGTTAATATTTATGAGGTGATACTTTAAGTAACATATTTTCAATACACCTAGTTTGGGTGATGATGCTTCATGGTAAATTTGACCAAACCTTATGATAATGAAAGTAAAAGGAAAATTCTAACATAAGGAGTTATAAGAATGTTGACAAAATTGTTTGTAATTGGAGTTATAAGGGTTTGTTATTTATTTGAAGACTTTTCTTTTGTAAAGGTGTTATAGGGAGTTTTTGGAAGTTATAAGGAGTCCTCTTAGACCAACCCGAAATTGAATAAGGGGGTCTTAGGATCTTTGTGTGCATCTAATTCATTGGTTATCCTTTAGTTTTGGGCATTTGTGCAATGACTGCTCATGCAAAGAAGACCACAAATATATAAAGAATCTAATAATTTGCGGAAAATTCAATTTGGCTACAACTTTGGCATGCACAACAAGATACATAATTGAATTTTGTGGCATCAACATACAAACACCTCTCTTCCATATTCTACATAATGGAAAGAATTGAAGAAATATTTACAATATTTTACACATTAATTAATTCAACTACATAATCTACAATTGCAATAAACAAGTGCACCCTCAGTACAATGATTACTTGTTTACAAGTAATGCACAAGAAAGTTGATATGTTCAAACTTCAAAACAAATTGTTGTTTGATGAGTTAAGTTTTCTTCGACATCAACATTGTGATTTAAATCTTCTTCAGAATAATACATTGATTGGATTACATATTGATGAACAAACGACATCACTGATGAAAGTGACTTCAATGAAGACATTCAGTTGACTAATGATGGCACTAGTAAACATGAAGATGAATTAGATGAATTCCTGATTACAAGAAAAGTTATAGATAAATGTAAGGAAGAAATTACAATTGTTAGCCCATGGGAATAATTACAATTTAAACATAATAGATATGGCTGATAACCTTTTTATTCCTAATTATAAAAAACCTATTTTCTTTGTAAGTGGAGGTTTTGTGAATGATGATCAAAAGATAGAGCTTGAGGAACAAGTGCAAGATATTGTTGATAATGATGACCAAGATGTTGATGTTTCTACAGGTATTCCAAATTTGTATGATCAGTTGGATAATGAACCCATATGGTGCAAACACTTTCACCGGTTTGGCCATGATGAGTTGAAGTGTTTTGATCTTCACCCATGCATTTTTTGTGGGAATACTAATCATCTATTAGTAAGTTGTCAAAAGAACAAGAAAATTCAATGGAAACTTATTCATTTTGAATGGTTAGGAACTTGGCATTGGCGTTTGGAAGAAAATTTATTGGAACACTCTTATCGATGAATTTCTACACATATACAACATTACTTGATTGGAGATATTTCTACAGTTGATGGACATGATTGTTTTTTAGGATGGATGATATAGGGACCACTTCATATAATCTTTTGAGTTGAAGATCGAGTCTGTAGACTCCACTCGTAGGCATTTTGATTATCCTTTATCACTTTCAAGGAGGTTATATATGATGGTCTAGACTTCTCACCTTTCATTTGACAGGGGGGAACTTAGTAAGGATATGCCAGAATTCAAGTTTTGAATTCTACCTTGATGGTTTATAATTCATTTAGGATAATGAACGATGTTTTTAAGGATGGTGATGGATTTGATGACTTGGATTGTCAGTTTGACCTTCACAAGAGTTTCACTGGAACCAAGAATTAATAATCAAGATTCCAGTTTCAAAGCTCTATTAGTGCAACAAAAACAAGTGATTTCATTCAAGAAAGTTTTAATTCAACTCTTGCATTCTAGACTCGTGTCTGTTTAGAATTGAGTTGGAATTTGTGATACTTGTTGTTCTTCATTTTATAAGTATCAAATACTATTGAAATTTAATTCTGATTGTAAGTGGGTACATTTTTTTTTAAATCCAACACCATTTATTTTATTTAAAATTTCTATTGTCGAGTTCGATTATTGTCAAAGGGTGGATCTGCAAGAATATCTCTTTCAGTTGATAAAATTGGACACATGAAAGATCATTGTTTCGATCTTCATTCATGTATAAATTGTGGAAATCATACAGATTATGATCAAGGGAATTTGAACCTCTTGTCCCTGACAGGGGGGAAATCTATAGTTTTCAGTCAGGTTCCAAGTTTAATTTAGATCCTGTGAACAGATGATCAAGTATGCAACCTATTTTATTGTACATGTAGTCTTGTTCCTGAACATATTCTTGTTGATATGGTTTGTGGTAACCCTAAAATCATTCATATTTTTTTGAGCCTTGAGCCATTCATAGTTTGTGGTCATCTTAAAACCACCAATTAAGCAAAAGACATGAAGTTCTGCTTGTTACATTTTCATATTTTTGATCCTTGAGCTCTTCTTAGTTTATGGTCAACTTAAAACCATGGCATTTAGTAGAAGACATCATCTTCTACTAGAAATTCGGTTCATGGTCATCCTGAAACAACCAAATGAGTTTGTGGTCACCCTTAAACCACCAATTTAGTAGAAGACATCATCTTTTGCTATTTTTTCATAGTTGAGAGAGGGTCTTAATCCATCTGAATATTTTCTTGACAGATTACTAGTTGTCAAGAAGTGACAGTTTTTCAGGAAAGAACGAACTTATGATTAAGGGGGGATGTTGAAAGCTCTGTAATCTCAGCTTGTTATCTTACCCTAGTGGTCATACAGTTAGAAGAAAATTGTGGTATATGTACTATATATACATTATTGATGTACATATTAATTGACTTGGCTTAGTGCCTTTTCAGTCCACCTTTTGTCTTCTTGATCTTGTTAATTATAATATTTATTTGGCTATATTTTCTTACTCTCGTTTTGACACATTTTGACAACAAAACCTTAATTTACATAAACAAATCTAAATCAAATTTTAGTTATATATTAATAAATAAAAATTAAAAAAGATAAATCTTAATTAATGGAAACAATTATTTTAATTATAATTAAAAATAAAACTTTAATTCACACCGTCCAATTAATATAATATAAAGTCGATCAAATTTTACTTTAAATAAATAACCTAAACATAATGATGATGATGAAGAATATTAACATCCACTAAGACCTAATTGGTCTATCGGACCTTAAGAGGGTAAATGATTACTTGTGATTATTTAGGATTTTGTTTCTGTGCTAAAAAAACATTAAGAGAAGTTTTCCAAGATCACCATACTTTTGTTGAGCTAAGAGGTTAAGAAGGTTGGTAGTGTGATCAATTTTTTGAAAATGAGATCTAATATGGGTATAGGCTAGACAATCTAAGAGAAAGTGATTTTCATCTTCAACCTTCTTAGTGTCACAAAGGTGACACACTCTTTCATCCCAAGGCATTTTAGGAATTGACCAACATCCAATTTCACTATGGACCTCCTGAGAATTTGTTCTTATCTTAGCAATGCTTATTTTTTTCTTTACACTTGGAAAAACAAATGGATAATTTTGATCTTCTAGATTAGGGTTGATTACAACTTTATAATACCTTAATTTTCCTTTTTTCTATAACTCTTTATCACACCACATTTTTTCCTTAAATTTTGATTTGACGTTTTTTTTAATAATATCTTTATTCTGCAAAATGGTTTCTTCCATGATTCCCCAATAGTTTAGCCGAGACCAAGCATCTTTATTCCATCCTCCTTTGAGTAGATGGTGGTTATGACTTGAGTTTGAAGCAATGATTTTACTAACATATATTTTATTATGAGAAAACCTTCCTTAACTTTTAAGTTAGTAAACTAAAATAATTTTTTTCCATAAAATTATATAATCAATGTTTCTACTTTAAAAATGAGTAAGCATTAAAAAGTGGATAAAGATCGAAGATAGTGCCTCTATAATTAGTAAATTGGCTTGATAAAATAAAATATAATATTTTGTTTTTATGTTAAACTAAATTGTAGATGATATGTATATTAAATTTAATTATGTAATATGATTTGCAGAACAATAATATTTTATTAAAATTTTGTAATTTAAAATACAAATTATTCATATAATTTAAGAATGGATAAACATTCATACATGTTTATAATATCAAATTGTTTTTAAATTATATATTTCATATTTTTTTTCTTCTTGAAATTATATATTGAATGGTCTAAAGTGAGAGCGTGGATAAAAATTGAACGAGAATGCCTCATAATTGAACAAGTGGCTTAATAGAATAGATGTTCATCAGATGAAAAACACACGGTACAAAACCTTACCATCTTAATTGAAAATTTTACGGTTCTTCTTAAAGCCTCTCAACAAGTCTTTGTATTAGTTGCATGTGGTCCTTGATTTTCCTTATATGTGAAGACTTTGGTTTGCAGTTGGAAATTATAATCGATTCCAATCTTTGTTCAGATTCTCTTTATTTATGGAGACACTCGAAATACTAGATATATTGGCATTGGAAAACAGGAATGTTGTAGATCCGTATCAAATCAATTTTGAAAGAATTTTGGTAGAGTGTTATATATTTTCTTGATTAGAATTTGCGAGCATTATGATTTCTTTATCATTGATATTGATTTCATGGTTCTTTAATATGGTTGGTAAACATTGTTGTCTATAGTCTAAAGATTTGAGATTGGTTCAAAATCATTAGTCACGTGAAGATTTTTCAAATTTATGTCTTCCCTCACAAACTAGCAATGTTATTGATTTTCCTCTCAACACTTGTAATGCCTCATTTTATTTGATTATTGGGAAAGATTAAATTTTATTAGTTCAGATCTTTTTGTACAAATGACTTGCTTATTTTATTAATATTGTGGTGATGAAACATTAAATTTTATTATCTAATTGAGTTTAGAATGCTGATAGATGAATGGTTACTTGCAAGTTTATATAATGGCATGACCGAATTAAAATGTATTGATATGACACATATGATGATATTGATTTCTATGATTTAGATAATTGAAATTAAAATGTGGATACATTCAATTGGAGATATTGTTGATGGATTTCYTAGTGTGATAGGAAACCACAGGGGTACATTAATGAAAGATTGTATCAACATTATATTAGACTTTAGATTGTGTCAGGAAATAATAAAAAACATGTGATTAAGGATATATTTGGATTTGGATTATGGAARTTATTAATACTGATTCTAGTGTGTSTAGGCATAGGGAACATGCTTCCARAWCCATCCACATATAGGTACTTTGGTTTTTATGGGAAATTWTACTGAGCAYCATTAAAAGAGGATGAGAAATACCCCTATTTCTACCTACTAGCACTCATTCCCATGACTAGAGTTGAAACTTTAGGGATGTTTTTACTTTGAGGTTGCACATAGTTGTGATGGTAGGCCACAAATACAATTACTCATGAGGACTAACTAAGGGGTGTAGAATAAGGTGATAACCTTATTCGTTAGTGACTGTTAATCTCTCAACAAATGGAAACAAATATTAGTTAACAATGTCTCCCTTGTTGCGTCATTTGTTCACTAAGAAAACTTGGATACTCGAAGGGAATGTGAATCATGTCACCATTGAGAATACAATAAGGTAATATTTGAATGGAATGAGATACATGGCACCCTTCATATCATTAATGAATTGGTAATTTGATAGGGAAATATAAAGTTAAATATAAAGGTATATAGGAACTTATTTAACATGCATTTGTATTCAATTAGAAAACAATCATATAGTATGCACTACATTTTTTTTCTAAGAAAAAATGTACTTTATTATTCAAGATGAAGATCAAAGTGCATTCCAAAGGTTCTTGAAGAGCAATCATGAATATCAATCTCTTTAAGAAAAACTAGAAAGGAAGTTTAATATAGATTTATACTGTAATAGACAACAAAATTAGAGCCACAACTCTGAATAACTTAATATACATCAATGTAAATACAACCATAAAAAATGACATAGTTTGTCATTCAATAAAAATAATCATCTTAATTCCTAGCAAAGGATAGTTTCTATCCAAAATAATTTTTATAGTAGGTCCTCTAGGCAACCTTCGAAGATTGTACCATCTATGTGTGAAAAGACCTAATAATTTCTAGCTGGAAGGTCCATTAATCCTTTTGTTTACAATGAGTCAAAATTCTCATTGAATTGTCTATGTATATGAACATATTTAACCTGTAAGAAAGYAAATGAAATATATCTTATCTATTGTGAAAGTACCTCGAGGTTTATATTGAGAATATGAACATCATTCATCATCCATTTGACAACAAGAGAATATTCTCTCATCACTTGTCCCAAAAGAAAAAAAATTGAGATGACAAATTTGAAGAGGTAGAAAAGAGACAATATCAAATATCCACATTGTAAGTCCCCCTGAGATATTGTAAATTCACACCAACTCATATTTATTGTCTRTAWTTCAGATGTGAGCATTTTACAGGACCTGACATWTTAGTCCCAACAMAATATCCAAACCTTGGGGATACCCAAACTCTCAAATGTTATCCACCCCTATTTCCACATGGTAATAAAATATTGGTCTATTGTCCTAAATAGAGTGGATATACCCTCTCGCTATAGGGCTTGGAGAATTTCCTCATGAAGTATAATTTCCTCAGTGTATATAATAATAGAATCAACATCAACTCTGATGTTAGCACATTTACCTACCTTCCATGCTATATATATCCCAATGATAAGAAAATAAAGTTAAATAGATTTTTACTGATTAGATACTCCTTGAATACACTTATGTTCCTTTCTGACCCAGTTAAGGATGGAGCTTGAATCTACATATTTTTCTAGAATAATATCCCTCTATATATTATATTTATCATAAAGTTCCAAATGGATATGAATGGAAGGTATTTTCCAAAAAGATTGATAACTTTTAAGCCCCATCCCCTCATTTTTTTTGGGAAGTGCAGTGAATTTCCAATTTTCCATGTGCAAACATTTGTTTTCCCCACTCTCTCTCCAAAGGTAATTGAAGTAAAAATTAAAAATAAATTCCTAAGAGCCATTAGGAATGTAATCCCAAAAATTCCAGTAAACAAGTATTGCTTCCAAAACCAATTTTACTAATATTACTATCCAAACTATAGACAACAACCAATTAGTGAACTAGAAAATTGATTATATTTTCTACCTTCCCCACTAACCATTGCGAATATTCCTTCTTGTATTTTTTTGGATTTATTTTGAACCCTAGGTACTTGATGTTGAAATCCATTACTCTAGCCCTAGGTGTTATATTATATAATGATTTACTTTCTGTAGATCAAATTAGTAGCTCATAAAACAACATACACTACTAGAATATTAAACTCAAACAAAGATGGTGGAAGAAATAATGGAAACCAAAAATATCAACTATGACACACAAA
>JASDQU010011240.1:104006-117057 GCA_032191745.1 Picea mariana
CTTCCATTTCAATTCTGGTACAGGTAGAGGCTACAACAAGTTGGTTGGATGTTGTTGCTCAACCTTCACCTATTGATAATATTGGCATTTAGACAAGTATTCCGTTGTCTCACTTTTCATATTAGGCCAATAAAGTAACTTCCTTAGTGTTGTTAGCATTTTATGGTATCCTTGACGACCAGAATATGGTTTCTTGTGTACTTCGTCCAAAATTGTTAGCTTTAATTCAGTACAATTTGGTATGTATAACCTGTTTTTGAATCTAAGTAGACCATTTACGTCCAAACTCAGATCTGTTATGTCTAATTTTTCTGCATTATTTTGTAAATATTCCATTGTTTTATTGTATTTTTCATCATTATTACTTGCATCATTTATCCTTTGCTCAATATCGCTTTTTTCCCTACTAATGTTTATCTCAAACAACCCATGAATTCTTCTGCTTAAAGCATATTCCACTTTGTTTTCTTTACCCTTGATTTGTCTTACCTTGAAATCAAATTCGCTCAAAAAGGCCAGTCATCTTGCTTGCCTTGCGTTAAGGTCTAGTTGACTAAACAAGAATTTCACACCACTATTATTCATTAGTAACATAAAATTTCTACCCATTATATAGTGTCGCCACATTTTTAATGCATGGATGACGACTTCTAATTCCAATTCATGAGTGATGTATGTTCATTCGTGTTATTTTAGTTTTCAGGACTCGTAACAAATAACGTGCCCTTCTTGCGTTAGGACACCTCCCAAACCTTCTTTACTCGCATCCACGCAGATTGTGAAGTCTTTATTCAGGTCTGCTACGTTTAAAATGGGTGCAGTTGTTAACGATTCCTTTAACTTATTAAAATTGTCTTGACATTTATGTGACCAATTAAACTTTGTTCCCTTCTTTTGTAGGGATGTGATAGGGTATGCAATCTTAGAGAATCCCTCTATAAATCTGTGGTAGTACTCGATGATTGCCATGAATGAATGGATGTTCGCTATGTCGTTAGGGATAGGCCATTCCATGGTGGCTCTTATCTTCTCTAGGTCGACTACAATATCCTCTTCAAGTATTGCATGTCCTAGGTACTATATTTTCTTTTGATAAAAGTCACATTTGTCGAATTTAGCATACAGTTGTGTTTTCTTAAAGTTTGCAATACTATCCTTAGATGTTCCTTGTGTTCTTCTTCTGTTTTTGAGTATACTCAAATATTGTCAATAAATACCAAAACAAACTTATCCAAGTACTAACTGAAAATGCCATTCATTAAACACATAAATATTGCTGGTGCATTAGTGAGACCAAACAGTATAACAACAAATTCATAATTTCCATATCTCGTCCTGAATGTTTTTTTACTTATGTATCCATCCCTTATTCTAACCTAGTGATAACCAGATCTTAAATCCAACTTAGGAAAAATCTTTTCCCCACATACTTGATCAAATAGATCATTGATTCTAGGTAGGGGGTATTTGTTCTTAACAATCATTTTGTTTAACTATCTATAATCAATACACAATATTAGAGTTTTGTCTACCTTTTTAACAAAAAGGACTAATGCTCCCCATGGCGAGACACTTGGCCTGATGTATTCCTTGTCCAACAATTCTTGTAGTTAAATTTTTAACTCTGTTAATTCGGGTAAACTCATTCGGTAGGGAACCTTAGATATAGGGGTTGAACTGGGCATCAGATCAATAGAGAAGTCTATATCTCTTCTTGGGGGAATTCATGTATTTTTTTAACAAACACATCTGTAAAATTATGTAAGACAACAAAATCTTCTAGGCTAGGTTTATTTTCTTTTTCCAACAGATTTGTCACTTGGATAGCATAAATATGACAACCTTTTCTCATGCACTTCTTAAATTGCATTGCTGAAATATGCCTAACTGAGACTGGTTTTCATATGTCTTGTACTGTCCTAACAATGTTGGTTTCGTATTTGTAAGTGAATAATTTTTCATAACAATCCAAAACTTCTTTAAGCCTCTCTAACTAGTCCATTCCAATAATTATATCATAAGACGCTAACGGTAGAATATTCATATTTATATTTTTGTTTTGACCACCTAAACTGAACTCACAGTCAGAATTGAAATCGGTTACTTTTATTTTTGTTCCTGTTGCTAGTTGTACTGGCCAAGATTTTGCATTTCTTATTTTCTTAATTTTATTTGAATCCACTACAGTGGGATCAACATAACTCAAAGTAGCTCCTGGATAAATTAAAATAGAAACACGATTATTGTTAACTTTACCTTCAACTTCCACTACAGTGGTCTGGTGGTCAGCTTGTCGACCATCCATGATTGTGTTAATCCTGTGTACATTTTTTCCAGTTCTCCCACTGTAGAGAGCTCTTGCAGGTTGTGAACTATGGTCATTACTGCAGAAGTTAGATGTGGATGGTTCCTCCTTAAATGAGGTTCTCCACATTCCCAACATTTTAAAGTTTCTTTGGGGTTGTCCCCAAACTTCTTGGTTCCCAGATTAATTGGTTTACCTCCTCCTTCGGTGTTTTGGTTATTAAGGTGAAAATATTTCCTTGGAAATCCCTTTACTGCATTTCGAAAAGGGGTTGGTTGATATCCCTTCTTCTACTTGTTCATTCTGTCTATTTTATTGTCTTTCCAAGCCTTGGGAAATTCGTATCGTTGCTTGTATTGGTCGTAACACATTCGATCCTTCCTAAAAAATTTACTTAAGGTCTTGGGGTTTTTGAATTCGATCCTGTCCTTATAAGACTATGGTAAGTAGCTTAGGAACCATTGTATTTTTACTTTTTCTTCCCGGATATAAGGAAAAAACCTTAATAATTCTAGGAATTCGTTTATTTGGTCATCCATGGTCGTTTGACCGAGTCGTAGATCATAAAAATCTTTGGTCTTTCTTTCGTAGTAACTTTAAGAATAATACTGTTTCTTAAAGTATTTCTTGAAATCTGACCACTCCATATGTTTTTTCTTTAGGCCCTTGGCCAACTTCAGGTCTTGCCACCATGTACTTTCTTTTCCTTTCAAGTTATAGATGGCCATTCTGACCTTCATGTTGTTGGAATAATTGTGTATGTGGAAATAATTTTTTATGTATAGTAACCATGCTTCAACCTCCTCCCTTGTCCTGGACTCCCCATCAAAGGTGGATGGTCTGATTTTCTTAAACTCCCCCTCCTGATGGTCCACTTGTTTCCTCTTTCTTCCTATGGTTGTTTTATCTTCTGTTGATGGTGTACCTTCAGAATAGTTGTCCCCTTTTTCTGAGCCTTTAGGACCAAAATTCTTGGAGGCCCTTTTACTAACCTCTTCTTCCTGTTTATTGTCTTTTGGGATCTTCTTTGTTACTATGCTTCGCAACAATACTTCATTTATTTTCTGCTGTTCTTGTTGTTCCTTTTTCAGTTTCTCATTGTCTGCCTTGAAAACTTGAAGTTCCACAATAAGATTTCTCATGGTTTCCAGAACCTGGGTAGCTGAACATCCTTCACTATTCTGCCTAGGTTTTTCAGGAGGTCCTTGCTCAAGATTCTCCTCGAGTCTAATCTTTGCTTCATTCTGTGTTGCCATTATCACAACGAAAATAAATTTTTTATTTTTGTAACAATAAATGTTTTGTTAGTTTTTCATTAAACAAAAAGCATGTGCTAAGAAAACGTTTTTGGCCCTCTTTAAGGTCCAAGTGTTGTAACCTTTTCTCTAATACCATATGTAATGAACACCAAATTTACCAATTTTTTTTTTTTTAATTAGGGTCATTAGAGTTGTTCACTCATCTTCAATACCTTTTAGGAATTCCTTAACTATACTACAAAATAATTCTATTACTTCTTTTATTTTTCGCAATTTACACTTACCATTTCCTTGACACAGGTGCAAGTTAAAAATACAAGACTGTCTCAATCCTATTCTCCAAGAGAGGGTAAAAAGGTAGCTAAATAACTAAACCATTATAATCACCTTGGTAATTCCATTCTATTCACGCAAAAATACCATACGCATACTATGGGATTACATAAATACATGTGACGACCCCTAGGATCAATGTATTGTTCAATCCATAGGTCGTATATGAAATGTCTCTTTTATACATAGTTATATTCATAAATAGTTATTTCTAACATGGCGCTAGCACGTTTAAGAATTAATGCTCCGAATGGTTGTGACTTATCTAGTTGGTACATGTCGTTTCGTTTCTTGTCATTTAATGCTCCCATGATAACCAACTTTGGCACATGGGCTAACGAATTTGATAGGTAAGAGTAACCCATAACCAAATGAGCAGAAAAGACTAAAGTGTAACCCTAAACAGATTGTCATCGCACTCACCATAAATATTGATAAGAGATATGAATAGGTAAGTGTTGGAAGCCAACTCATTTTTTTATTGCTCTAAAAAAAGCTGCCTACACCTCTTGTCTTCTAAACGACAAAGTATTGTCGCATTGCGCAACTAGACATTTGTTTCATTTTTGCGACAATTACAATTTGATTTCGATTCACTTTTCACAACTGAAAGTGTGAAAATACCTCTCTCGTTGTCTGGACTGTCGTCGTCTTTTATTGATTTGCTGAAAGACACTTGACCATTGGTTTATCACATCACTGCAAAAGGTTCCCTCAAACTATATCCATTCACTTTAATTGCACAACTTGATTTCTTTGATAAAGTATTTAAAATGTTAAGTTATGAGTTATGTTTGATGTCATGAGGGTCATAATTGATTTTGGTTTTATATATGATATAATTCTTATTGTTTTGAACTCTTAACTTATCCTTTTCATATGGTCATCGGTTGCAATGTTTTTACACTTTGATTATGCTAAAAACACATTGGCAATATCATAAGTTTGATTTCATATAAAATGGCAATGGTTTGAGTTTTGCAAAGGCGCATTGATCAGCCTTTTGGATTTTTGATTTTATGGTTTGAACCCTTTCTCGGTACATTGTTTGGCGAATTGATATTACATTGAACGATCATAGCTTCGAACTATGCATTGGCATGATTGAATTAATATGGGTTTAAAACGTTTGATTGACACGAGAGATCGTTGGTTAATGTTGGATGTCATGTTTGAAAGAACTGAACACTTTGCGTATGATTATAACATATGGTGTTGGTTCTATTTCGGATGGTTGGAACGTTGATATGGTTGTACACTTATTTGGTTGGCTGATACATATGGTTTAGACGATTATGATGTTGGATGGAACAACACTGTACTCAGTCATTAATCCACTGCATGGTGGTGGTAATCCCACCACCTTCGCACGCATGCAGTTAATTACGGCCTCTTTGAGTGCTGAGGATGTTAAACCCTATCTTTTTTTGACCATGTGCATTGTTGGTTCGGTCCAAACCCCACCATGCACAAAAGCCATGGATTCTGTCGTAAGGGCAGAGCCCAACGGGTGCCAAGCACTGTTGATGTTTGATGGCACGTATAGCGACCTGGAAGAATTCGAGTGGCTCACTTTCGTCAGGAAATTTGATGGTTACAACATCACTATGGCTCGGCAATTTGCGTTATCATTCGATGGCTGCCGAGCCAAAGTTGGAGATTTCCAGCTTGAAATCACTGAACAGTTCCTCAGCTTGGCAACCAGCCTGCCTGTCTTGGGACAAAAATGGTCGAAAAGTTGCAAGGTAGATGATGTTCCATGAACATCACTGTTCCAATATCGTATAGTGAGCTCATGCGATAGAGGTTTGCCTGGAAAAATGTTGAAACCCCACTGGTATGATCTCCTGATGATTATCAAGCAATTCGTTACTTGTGAAGGCAAGTACGGGTTCATTTTCTTGTGTCACCTGCGTTTATTGATGGTTTTTATGGGTTTCGAATTAAGTATGCCCCACTACCTGCATCGAAGTTTTCTCAAAATGGATAAAAGGTACAAGCGTAGCCAAGATGATACCAGCCTGTTCCATTTCGGGTTGATTAAAATGATTTTGGTTTGTGAATTAGGGTTGCGTCGTAATTCTTGGCATGATTTTCTCAACCGTAATGGATTTGAACAGTCTAACCCTCCACAGGTCGATAAGCTCATGGTGACCGAAACCCAGCCTGTTCCCCCTGTGCCTTATAACATTTTTCTACCCAAACCTAAACCTGAGTCACCTATGAGTGTGCCTATGGCTGTGACTAAACAGGCCGCAGTTGCTAAGCCTACAACCAAAAAGACTAAAGAAAAGACTGGTGCTAATGCTAGAGACAAGAAAAATGCAAGGTTGATCTCTCGCATGGCGAGGAATAAATCTAAGCCCCCTGCCAAATCAGAGCCTATCGTGGTCAGCGAAGACTCTGATTCAGACATTGAACGTTTTCTTGCCGAAGAGTATCCTTACTTCGAGGGCTTGAGTGGAAAACCTCCTTATGATTTTGTCAATAATTTACCTCCTTGTCTACGGGATAACCCTGACTTCCCTGGCATTGAACCACCTCATGGAACCCTCGGTGAATCATCGAAACCCTCGACTGCTCAACCTGTTGCTCCCCCTTCCGATCAATGTGGGTTGTGGTTGGAAAGATATTACTTGGATGTCCCAAGGTTGCAATCCAAAATCCACGATTTGGAAAACCAAGTGGCGAAGCTCACTGGTCAGAATGCAAAGGTGCAACCCAACGAAAAGAAGCAACGAACTATTGGTTCAATCTTGTTCAAAAATGTCGAGTCTGATACAGCAATTGTCAATTCAAAATTGACGTAGTCTCAGCAACTGCGATGGTAATTTTTCACTCATTTATATTACACTCTGTGTACATATTTCACCTGCTCTGTTACATAAGCATGCTTCGTTGTATATAATTTTTGTGGTGATTTTCGTTATAGTTTAAGATTCGATTGGATTGGGTTTTGATTCGATGGATCATCGATAAGATATGATTGTTCAAATTTAGTTCTATGCTCTGTTAATGAGACAAGTTGTTAATAGTTTTAAAAATAGACTGTTGTTGATATTTCAATTTTCGAATATAGTCAATGGTATGAGTTAAATTAGTTATGAGTAAATATGATCAATTAATGGGTTAACTATTTTTGTCTTTCAACCAGATCTGATACTTATTCGATTCTCATTATTGTTTGAATTGGATTCTGTTCAAGGTTACGATTTCATTTCTATAATTAACTCAATGAAGATTCGTATTGATTATTGCTCAGTTCATGAATCCTATCGATTTTATCGCGCCTCTGTCTGTTGACTATGTGGTGATCAAACATGAAGACTTTTGAGTTGATATTCACGAAGTTTGATTTCATCCGATTACAAAGGAAGCTATTTACATATCATGCTTTTAACTAAGTGATATCATTCTACTGTTATGATTATAATTGGTCAATGATAGTTACAACCATTGTTTTTGGTCATACCTGTGAACTGTTTGAAACTCAGCAAACAAAGACCGTCGTTGAATTCTATGGATTTAGTTATGCATGAAACCGTGACAGTTTTCTATATTGACAATGGATTAAACGATATGAATATTATGCAAATCAATAATGATTGTTTGTATTTCATACAATTTGGTTTACCATTGATTGCATTTGTGAAACAGTCTTGTTAAGATTTGATTTGATTTTATGTCAATTGGAAAAACAGAGCATTCTTACTCTGTCCCGATTTACATTCGTTTTGATTTGGTTTAATTTAAAAGATAAGGAATAATTGAATCATTAGTAATTAGTTTTGGATTTGATTTTATTTTGATTATATCTAGTATTGTTTGTTATTTTTGACTAGCTACAGAATCAGATGATTCTGTAGCTAAGTCTGTAAAATCATTTTTTTTATTGTTTTCTCAATAAAATATCCTTCTAATTTGATCTTTGTGTTCTATTGCAGGAAAATTCGAATTGGCAATAGATATCATGAGCAGTTAGGGGATGATCTACATATTTTACTTGCATTTTATTTCCTTAGTTTAGGAGATTTTGGGATATCTCCCAGATTGTGTAAAACTATTTGCTATTATTCACAAGGATGTTTTACCTTGTGAGAAACCTATATAAACCTATGGTTTTTGTAATAATGTTCATCCTCAGTTGGGGGATAACAAGGATATGTAATTCTGATTCAAACTGGAGCGGAATTGATGTTTTGTCATAGCTTTTGCTTTTCAATATATCAACACTTTGTTTCAAGTTTTGTATATCATTTTGTTTATGGTTTAGTATTACTTTGCTATCTAAATCAAATGCAAATGATATAATTTTCTTAATGTGATCCATATCTTGTTGCTTCCAAATAGATAAAAGACATAACAGTTGTTGATTCATTTTGTGAATGATAGCTTTGTCTTCTTCATAGATTGAATTGTTATATAAGTTTTCTGCATAACAGTTTTCCCTTATTGCAGAGAAGATTGTTATGATTTTCTTTCATGTCTTGTTTGTCCTATAAAACACTTCAAGGAGCAGCATAGCTGATCGTTTACGAGAAGCATACGGATTAACCGGTGTGAGTTTCCCTCCTACGAACATCTCAGAAATTATCATACACAGGGCAAACTTGGAACGTTTCCAGGTTTTGTTTGTCATTTGTTTGCTTAGTATATTAGTTAGTATTTAAGTTAATTAATATATTAGATCATTTAATTTCAGTTAGTTTACTTTCTTATTCATAAATCATAAAATCAAAAAGAGTTATCCTTCGATGTTTTGGGACAACAAGCACATCAGTTTCACAGGTTTTATTCAAATCTGTAGATTGTATGCAATGTATATTTGTGAATAAACTGTAATTAAATTAGTAATTAGATAGTTGATATTTAGTATCTTGTATATATAATAGTTATAGTTAGATTAGTGTATTTATTTTAGTTTGTTTCATCAATTTAGTTTCTTTTATTTAGTTAGTTTAGTTAGTTTTAGTTTGCTTATTTAGTTTAGTTAGTTTTATTTGTTTTAGTTAATTTAGATTAGTTTCTCTTTGGTTTTCTTAAAATACCTTAGAGCGGCCAACGGAGCTGTTAAACACATCAGGGTGGTCCATTCCAAATGGTTTGGGTTATTTAGACAACCCCAGACCAATTCCACTCTCCCAGTTGACGGACGGTCAATTTCGCCCGTCAAAAAATGGCGCTAGAAGGAGGGTCGACTAAAAAGATGGCCTTGTAGGAGCCTTTATTTTTAATGTATTCAATTTCCCCCATGGCTCCCCAAATCACTGTGTTGGAAAATGCTTTCAACTTCTCATTACCTGATGTTCCCAACGAGACAGTCTCTCGCTTGTCCAAACTCACCTTTGATGGTGAAGGCAATACATCTGCTAAAGACCATCTTAACAAGTTTTGGTGCAAATGCATCAAACATGACATCTCAGATTTAGGAGTTTTATGCAGACTGTTTGCTTTTACTTTTAGAGGTCGAATCAACATTGGTTTGAATCCTTTCCAACATGTCACATTTTTTACTGGTTTCAATTTGTAGATGAGTTTCTAGATGCTTTTGAAATTTATGATTTTGATCAATTATGTGAAGAATTTCATACTTCGCTAAT
Source organism: Picea mariana (assembly GCA_032191745.1). Taxonomy (NCBI): domain Eukaryota; kingdom Viridiplantae; phylum Streptophyta; class Pinopsida; order Pinales; family Pinaceae; genus Picea; species Picea mariana. The sequence goes on from JASDQU010011240.1 coordinate 113,504, forward strand.
AAACGGCGATCCATCTTCAGAAGGATTTTTGACAAGAGTCTATCATATCCTCTGTAAATTTAATCTCGATGACATGTCATTGGCATTAAATCTCTTCTATGATCCTTCCATCCCTTCTATCCAGTCATGTTCATTCACGAATGAAGAACCAATTGCAAATCCTATCACTCAAATGCTAGAACAATCTCCTTCGCAAGAAGAGGAAAATTCTTCCAATAATGTTGAACAAGCCAGGAAGTTAGAATCTATTGATCAGGTTCTTATTGACAACCAAATTGGTTTTTCCTTTGAATCATTGTATTTTCAGTCTAAGACTAGTATGGAAGATGATTTGTTTCTGGTTCAAGGTGAATACCCTCATTCTTGTAACTCATGCTCTAATCAGCATTTAAAATCAGTCATTGAAGAACACTTAAGTAATGAAAACCTTCTTGAATGTTCTAGTACTCCCATGAATCTGATTAGAGAAGAAGTTACGCAACTAGAAGAAGAAACTTTAAATCTTCATCCTCAAAATGCACTTTGTTCACAGGAAAGACTAGATGTTGGTCACATAAATTTTGAATTATCTATCTCACAAAAAGAAAATATAGATGATCATATTATGTTAATGAATTCGTCACCAAAACAAAGTGAGAGTTTTAAAGAAAGTGAAGAGAATTGTCTTGAGAATATCATCGTTGAGTATCCTAGTTCAAGAGATTCTTTTTATTTGCTTATTTCTGMTTCCTTTTATTCTTTATATCCTGATCTATTCCTGGATTCTGGTGGACTTGATATCTTATCTACAACATCCTTCCCTTTTCCACCACAATCATATCCTTTCAATATGCTAAATTTTGGTGAAATTAATTCCGAACATAACATTGATAAAACCGGATTTGATGCTTGTTCATTTTCATCAGTCACATGGGAAGAGGACATGTTGCAAGATGATTTTACACAGTCTATGGTTGAAAAAGACAATGCATTATGTTTTATGGAGATCAAACATTCTAAGTTTAATACTCGTTCTTTTCTTATCTTGAATCTTAATGTTGATGCTTCACATTTTGACATGATCAATCGCATTGAAGGAAACATTCAAACCGATGAATCAATTGATTACACGAATCCTCCTATGATGAGCTTTCCATTGATATATTCGTTTCATCAAAGTCATGGTTTGCATCCACATTTTTCTGACAGGATCTTAAGATGGATTGAATATTCATATATGAAAAAATTTCACAATAAAGACAAAGTTGTGCTTGCTTTCTTTTTACCTAAGAATCTTGGAAGTAGGCGTAACATATTTCGTTTAAATCCTCCATGTGAAGAAATCAATGAGTACTTAGAGAAATGTCAGGAGGATGGGGCATTTCAGCCTTGGCTGATGGTTATTCCATTTCTTCTTGATCCTGACGAGTTTTTCAATACCACTTACACTCGCCCATACCATTATGACCCTTATCACCACAAGATTGCGCAATGGCTGGAGGATTTGTACAACAAGAATATCCAAGGAAGTGGTAAGATCATGCTTACTGTATTTTTAGATGTTGATTATGCAGGTAAGCATGATATGTTTCTGTCATTTGTTGATATACTACCATTCCTTTTAATAATGCTTGATCTTGTTTTCATTGCAGGATTAGAGTTACTCCGATGGCTACATTGGAAACATGACTTCACATAGCATCCTGATTTGTTTAGTAGTTAGGGTAGGTTTAGGAATAGGTTTTCTTTCAGTTTGATTTCTCACTAGTTTTGTTTTTCAATAATGCAGTCATGAACGCAAGTGGGCGCACCATGAGAACCACAATACGGCTGTTGTCAGGGAAGTCCCCTTGACCCTTTTTCTCTTTACTTCTAGTTGAACATTTATTTTCAAAAATGCAGTATCTTCATGAAAATCTTAAATGGAAAGTAAAGAGATAAATGAATATGAATCAACCCTGACCCAAGACACCATGAGTAGGACTGTTTTCTCATCATTCAAGATTTTCCTACTTCCTTTCAGTTTCCCAGGGGATTGTCGCATGAGGTTTTCAGATGCACCTTCGGTGTATATTTGTTTTTTGTTTTTGTTGTTTGGATTTCTTTTCTTTCCAATTTTCTCTTCGCTGGTGTGTTTTGGTTTCTCCCTTATGCTTACCAGTTTTTTCTTTTGGAAATACACCTACCTGCATCACCGAGCAATTCAGACAAAGACCATAAGAAAAATCTCTTCGCTAAAATGACGTCTAAAAAATTGCACGAACATCAATGATATATTGATGAAATGATATTTATGTTGGAAAATTTTGTTGTTTGAAAGAAGTTTATTGATTTCAATCTCTGTGTGAAGTTTGTCATGATTATCTTTATCTTTTTGCGCTGTCCCTTTTCCGTAAAGGAATGACTCAAAATGATGTCTCCCTTTCATATTAAGTTGTTTTAGAAATAAAACATTTTGAGTTCCTTCTTAAGAGAAAGACTGTAAGCAAGACCCCTTCACTTTCGCTTTACGGGTCCGGGCGTAGCTGGACACCAGGTGGGAAGCGATACAGTGAGGTTCCAATTATTTCTCTAATAGTCGTTTGGTACCTCGATGTCGACTCATCACTTAAGAAAGAGAAGACACAACTCCTTAGAGATTTTCATAGACTCTGATTCTACGACGGATCTCTTTGTAAGGCACTTTATTTTGCCCCGCGAGCTCGTATCCGGTTTCACCCACCATCACATCATGCATGTGTAGTGATTCATGACCGATTACCTTACTCATGCCGATGTTCTTCATCCGGGTTCATTCTTATCTACCAGCTGGATTCAATCGAGAAAAGATAACATCATGCGTAGTGAGTCATGACCGTCGGGATCGATATGGCCATCGGTTCCATGATGGATGTAGGAATAAGAATATATTAAGTGTTACCGGAGAGACGTAATATATTAAGTGAGTAATGTGACCGGAAAGAAAGGAAAATGTCCACATAGGAGCTTTCTGTTCGGTTATTTGCGGTTACCTGAGCACCATGCTACGTAGATAATAGAGATGACCACTCACTAGAGATGCCTAACTTAAGCATCCTTCCCTGCCTGTTTATAGGGAGAGGAGAGCGCATAAATGACCTAGATTCTCTTCAGAGTCCTATTAAGGAGGGAGTGCGTGCATGCCCTCTTCGTTCTCTGCTCCGTCAATTTCCATACCTGGGTCTCTATCTCTTTCTTTATTTTCACTCTACCTCACTTTCTTTCTTTCTTTTCATTAGGGCGGGAAGAAGAGTGGTTGTTTTCCCGATTATCAGGTCCCGAAAAGCTTAACTGTGAACGAAAGAGGGCAGACAGTAAATTCGAGCAGGAATATATAGGGACGATTTCTTTAATTCAAGTGCTGAACGAGAAATAGAAAAACGGTTTGCTTGCTCCGGATCACTTTGGGGATTGGTTTGGTTCTCTGAGGTTGGTAAAGTAGAGAGTGAATGGCGATCGGTGAGCTTTCCTAGTTCCAGGTTGACTTCAACTTACCAAGGCATCGTGAGGGGGATAATCATGCTAGATTTTGAGGGGAATAGGTAGGTACAGCATGC
>JASDQU010011240.1:117157-132541 GCA_032191745.1 Picea mariana
AAGGGCATGTCGCACAAAAGAAACTCAGTTGGCGCGTGGCACTCTTGGAGCACATGGTGCATCCTGAAGGGCACGTCGCCCAAAAGAAATTCAAGAGGCGAGTGGCACCCTTGGCGCACGTGGTGCATCCTGAAGGGCACGTCGCAATAAAGGTGGTTGAAGGAGTCATCCTAATTATCCCTAAGTCATCAGCACCTGAATAAAACCTTAAGCAATTCCCTTAACCAATCGTCGCCTAGCCCAGAATCTAACCCTAAGCCTAAGACTTTTCTAGAAAAAGGGGGGGAATTTAGTGTGACCTTAACAAATGAAAATTCAAAAAAAAAAAAAAGACTCAGACCTTTATCCTCTCATTATCCATGTCTACTTAATTAAACTATCCTCTATCGCCTTGATCTTCTAGTGTCCATCTCCCTTTTTCATGTCCAATTCACGTTACTAAATTGCCATCCCTCCCCTTAATTCCTCATTATTATTTTTATGTAAGACATTACTTTTCCCATATACATGTTTGCCATCACCTTAATCTCTCTTTATCCTATATATACATATTAATGGTAAATTTAAATGATGGATAATGATAATTTACTATGATGAATGCATTCTTATAAATAAGAAAAAAAAAACCGAAAATATATTATGCATATATTATAAACAAATGGTGGCTTATTCCTCAACCTTAAATTTTTAGAATAATGAAAATGATAAATGGATTCTCTTTCCGAAAGTTTATTAATCCCTACCACCTCTACCTTTGATAAAAAGTTACGCATGTAAAAATAAAAGGGAATTAATAATGAGCGCACATACTCTTTGAGTTTTAAAAAAAAAAAAATTAAAATAAAATAAAATAAAAAGAGAAATAAGAAAATAAAAGGGAAAAGGGGGGAAAACCTAAAGGAGGAGGATTTAGGGTTTGAGACTTGATAAAAGAAAGGAAGAGGGGGAAAGAAGGGGACTTTTTTTGGAGCTATTGGTATTGTTATGCTGCCAGACTAGAGACTAGACCGATTTCTTGTAGGAGTTGGGGATTCTTAGCAGACTTGAGTGGTAGCTCAGCCTTGGAGGTGAGCTGAGAAGCTAGGCTATCGTCTGGGTTGTGTGTGGACCCTTTGCGGCTCGGGGGGCTAAGGGGGAAGGAGAGTACCCCTAGTGTTTGGCTGGGAGGTACCGGTGAGTCCTCTACAGTCGGCAAGCAGGAGCAGGAGTTGCAGAAGCACCAGAATCATTTGCTGCAAGCGTTAAGGATACAGGTATGTAAATCTCTGGGCTTTTCTGTCTTAATGCGTGTGTCTATAAACTGTAGTTTTAATGGTTACTGTGTGATTAATAGTTCTGTGGTTATGGCTATTTCATTCTCATGGGTTAGGTTCCAACTGTTCGTTTTGCATTGTCTTCCATATGCGTTGCATTTTGCATACACCTGGGCATGTTTTCTGCAGTAGATTTTCCTTTCCTTTTACCTTAGACGATTTTTATATGCACCTGGGCGTATATGTTTGTATTGGGCATTTTTTTCTCTGCAGTAGGGTTTTCTTGACAAACTGGGCGTTTAAATTGGTATTGGGCATTGGTTTTTCTCCATGGGTTTTCTGCTGGTACCTTGGGTGTTTTCTTTTACACACAGGGGTGTTTTTCTCTGCAGTGGGGTTTTCTTTTGTTCACTGGGCATTTAAATTGTATTGGGCATTCTTTTCTTCAGTGGGTTGTCTCTCTTTCTACACTGGGCGTTGGATCTATGGCTGGGCGTCTCCACTCATGGCCTGGGTGGTTGCATTTGTGACCTGTAATGGACAACGCTGAATCCTCGTGGGCTCCCCTCGTATTGCTTGGGATTTCCCCTTTTACTTCATAATTGTTATTTTCTTTAATATTCCCACCGTTCTCCATTATTATTCCCATTTCTTCACCGTCACGTGGACACTGAGGTGTACAGTCCGCTTCAGCAGTTTTCTTAATTCTTCTTTAGCTGCCATTCCAAACGGTTGGTTTCCATAGCAACAAACATAGGACTTCAACCTTCTTCCCACAAAATTACACCATAAAAGGAAGTTGTTGCAAGTCTGAAATCAGTGGCTGGACTTCACAAAGGACAGCCTTCAGCATAGCATTTCAACCAAAACAAATAAAAATGAAATAAAACACATCCAAAAAAATGATTTTGCAACTGCATATAGAGTCCAGACACTTCCACAAAATGCTGCCCAGATTCAGAGATTATTAAGTATTATATTTGTACATTCCGTTAGGGTAAAGGTATTAAAGCAATGTTGTGGTAATGTCATTGGAGATCCGCCATTATACTTCCCAGCTGTTCAGGATGCATAACCATTTAGGAACCTTATAAATCTAAATTGTTTCCAGCTGGCATTGAAAGGATAACAAAACCAATACGTATAGAATGGTTGATTCTTATTATCAGCTACCGTTCTTTGTGGATAAAACATCGAACCCTGTCCACTAGAAGAATTTTCAGGAGCATTACCTTCAGACCTTTCACAGTCTGGTCTAACCTATTCCTTGGTCATCCCTTTGTCTAATTGAGCTCTGTCAGTTAGTCTCCTCAGGTCGCTCGGGTTTCATTTCTTACCCATGGCCCTAGTCCTAATTTGCAAGTTGCATACGCTCGCATGTACCAACCATCATTCTTTCCTCACCACGCAAAACCCTAACCTTAAACCTAACCCTAATTTCTATTGCAGCCAGTCTCATAATGAAATTTACTCATTGGGTACGCTAATTCTCGGAGTTCCATCCTTACAATCCTTATAATCTAGACTCGTCCCCTTTTTTCATTTCAACTCAGGATCCCTTCGATATCTATGAAGCTTCTATTTTCCATGAGCCTTCCTATTTTCTGTTCAGACACGTTGATCTACTGCTCGGTTGGGTAGCGGAACGAGTAAATTGATTGATCAAATCAAGAAATATTGATGGATGTAACTTCGATAAATTTTGGGATGCCCTGTCTACTTTCGGCGGGGTAATTTAATGCCTCTACCTACCAACTTAATTATATTTTGCTGCAACTACAACGATGCCTGCATAACAGTAATACATTTCTTAAATGAATGCAGCAACATTTAATTGGCCTATGAAAATGGCGGGCTGGTTCTCATTTTTACATATGCGCCTTCAAAAAAATATTATTGTTTCAACCTTTGTCATATTAAATAGGGTTATTGTTATTTAATTGGTTTTTGCTTAATTGTTGTGAAATTGCCAAGATGTTATTAATTACTAGTGAATGATTGGTTGCCTATGGAAAATTAGGTAATGTGATGTTATTACTGCTAAAAGGTACTGAAATGGTTAATGGTTATTCAATATGTTATTAATTGGTTTGGTTAATTGTTATGAAATTGCCCAGACTTTGGGTTACTAATGAATTGGGGGGAAGCGTGAATGTGATGTTACGGTTACCTGYTGCAYTGTTCTTGAAGTGTTAATTATTAAWTTGTTGTTTAGTTGGGGGTSAAGCGGCCCGTATTGCTAAGTTTCCWTGATAACCTCGTTTTATTTTATGCCATTATTGTTAAAAAAATGCAATATCAAGATGGCGCRTAAGMARCCATTTAACTTTGTTTRAATTAATGCTATTATTGTTTTAACGCAATATAATGAYGATGCGTAGGTTTAAAATGCAAYACTGWTGATGCTTGAGTTKCCAAGATAAYRTTGATTTATTTAATGTTATTAGGGTTTAAAATGCAATATAATGATGATGGTGGATTAGACGGGCTATGCCTTGATTATGTAAAGCAAGATTGGTTCTYCATTTGTCATTGAGTCGGGCTTTATTCGTTCTTAATTCATTTTAAAAAAAGGKGGGGTTTATTTYTTTAATTGTTTCTYATTTAGGGTATGGATGTMTTTATTATTGTATTGGGAGTTAGTTAGCGGATCGGCATGGTCATTTAATGAAAAGGTATATTTAGATTTGACCTTGCACCAATTCCACACAACTACCCTCCACCGAATTATTCGCCATGATTAGATTAATATTTGTTAATTTGCAAGGAGTACACTTGATGTCGGCAATGTTATATTGTTTAAATTGGATGCAATGATAATAATTGTTAAATAGTAATATTAATATTGGTTAAAGCCACAATTTTAATATTTGCTTAATGGCAATGGTAATGCTTGTTAAAATGGCAATATTAATAATTGTTTTATTGCCTTGGTATTAATCGTTTAATTTGCAATAGTAAGGTTGTATAATTTGCCAGGGCAATGATGATCTTTGAAAATTAATATTTGTTTAATTGCCATGATAATTACTTGTTAATTTGCAATAATAAGGTTGTATTAAATTGCCAGGGAATTGATGATGGTTGATTCGCAGTTTTAATAGTTGTTTAATTGCCATGATATTACTTGTTAATTTGCAATGATAAGGTTGTTTTAATTGCCAGGGAATTGACGATGGTTGATTCACAATTTTAATATTTGTTTAATTTCCATGATATTACTTGTTGATTGCAATAATAAGGCTCGTTTTAATTTGCAAGGTCAATGATGAAGGGTGAGTCGCAATGTTAATATTGTTTAATTGAACTGTTCGGGATGATGTCTAAGACTACTAGTTTATTATTCGTTAAATTGAAGCGTTAATGATAAGGTCTTCGTAGATTAATAATAACTAATGGAGAATTTGATCCTGATTGATGTCTTTGGGTCTCAATAGGAGTGGGTCATTATTAGAGTCCTCCTGACTTGCGTCTCTCGTAGAGGTCATGATTGTCCTTGATTTTGCAATACTTGGTGGTATTGTGTTGCGTAGTCTGTTCATGTCGGGCGGGATATAGACACCTCTTGTAGCTTAGTATTTATGTTTGTGTGTAAATCCGGTGGAAGGAATCCAGTGTCGTATCGAGAGTCTCGGGCTGTTTAAAGGCACAGTTCCACTCTTGCGACACACTCTGAGCTGTATTAGTAGTCTCGGGCTGTTTAAAGGCACAGTTTCCACTATTGCGACTCTACTATTGGATTCTTTCATTCTGTGACAGTACTGTACCTAACCCTTGGTGTTTGTTCCTGCTTACGATGGTTGCATGCCTTATGTCCAGCGGCGTTTATTTCTTGTTGTCACTGTGATATGTCAGGTCATCTTGATTGTGTTCGTCTTACTTGCGTCTTGTTGGTTCGAGTGGTGACGTAGAGTTGAGGGGGTTGTTTCTTCTACATGCGCGCACACACTTTAAACAACAACAAAAAAAAAAAAAATGCACCTGTTGTCAGAGTAGTTGTCCTTAACTAGGAGGGTTGTTACATATGGTATCAGAGCCGGTTCGACCCGCGACTTGGGGCTCGCTACGGCTTCGTTGACATGAGCTTGTCTTATTATATTGTTGCTGATTGAGTTGATTGTGTGCATGCAGGTAATCATGGTTAGAGGACACCACGGAGGCAGACGATGGGGTGCTAGGGGAGGAGGCAAGACGCCTCCAGCAACATCCATGCCTGAGGGGTCTAACCCCCAAGGAGGCGAGCAGGTGCTCGGACAGGAACATATAGCAGTTGGTGATGTTATTGGGATGATGAGATCCTTTCAGCGCATGTCCGAGGCTCTGATCAGCTGTTTGGACAGAGACGAGGCCAGGGCACCGGCACCCCCTGAGGTTACGCCACGCGCACCGGCCGTCACAGGTAGCATTCACCATGAACTTGAGAAGGTAAAATTTCCCAAGTTCTTTGGTGCCCCGGACGGCGCAGCCGTCGAGGCATGGTTGGAGAATATGGCGATGTGCTTCGCACTTCGCGATTATACCTCCAACATGAAGGTCTGCATGGAGGTATTTCAACTGAAGGGGAGCACTCTTCTATGGTGGAAGACACTCCTGCCGCAGCTGAACATGGCCGTGGAAGACGTGTCATGGGAACTGTTCTAGGAACGGTTCCGAGAGAGGTACCTGTCTGAGGAATTCATTGAGCGTCAGCTCAACGAGTTCAACGCGTTACGACAGGGAGGTCATATGGTGCCCGAGTACGAGGCATGTTTTATGGAGCTACTTCAGTATGCTCTGCACCTTAACACAGAGAAGCTCAAAGTCAACAGGTTCGTGTTTGGCCTTAATGACAGTCTGTGTGCAAAGGTTAGGATCTTGATGCCTCAAACCTTACACGACGCTGTCCAAAAGGCCCTCATAGCAGAGGAGGAGCTTATCAGTGGGGGTAAGACCCAGACTTCAGCAAGACCCGCGGGGTAGAGTTCATCGGGGGCGCTGTGACATCAGACACCAACGAGACATACGCTGGGACATCGTGGCTTCTAGAGGGGATCCATGTTCACTACACCTCGACGACCGCCGCCTCAGCAGTGGACACCTTATTGAGGACCACAGCACCAGCAGCAGCGTCACCCGTAGAAGCAGTACTTTAGGCCTATTCAGTATAACAGACCAGGGTTTCAGGCCTGTGGGCAATCCTCTTCTACTTTGGGTACCAGGACTACTGAGCTGAAGAAGGGGTGTTGGACATGTGGGGAGCCACACTACCAGCGCGACTGTCCTGTGGAGAGGACCAGGGCATCTGGATCAGCCGGGCCTACTACCGTGGGAGATATGGGCAAGGCCCATTGGATTCATGTAGCAGTGAATAAACGCCAGGCAGAGCACCAGTCAACTGTGCTTGAGACGACAGGTACTATCACTGACCAAACCCTTAGTATTTTGATAGACCCAGGAGCTACTGAGAGTTTCATTTCTGTTGCAGTGCTAAAAAGAATTAAGGTAAAGGCAGTCGAACAGGATGAGTTTAGCTTTGTGGATATGGCTTCAAGAGCCAAACAGAAGGTTGGAGGAAAGGTTACGGGCTGTGCCCTTAACCTGGGAGAGTTTGTCACGAGAGTCAACTTGTACGTCACGATCTTAGGATCTTATGACGTCGTGATTGGTATGGATTGGTTGGAAATGCATGAGGCTATTCTCAACAATAAGATGAAATGGTTGAGCTTGGTTGATGACGAAGGACAGAGACGTGTGATTGTAGGAAGGAACCATGGAGTTTCCCTGCGGTTTGTCTCTTCCTTACAGTTACAGAAGAGTATGTGCAAGGGGTGMAAACTATATGTGATCCTCGCCCTAAATGAGAAAGGAGTAGCGAAAGGCCTAGAACACCTTCCGGTGGTGAAGGAGTTTGCGGACGTATTTCCAGAGGAGTTGCCTGGGATGCCACCGGAGAGGGAACTGGAGTTTACCATAGACCTGAAACCGGGAAGCGAACCGATAGCARGAATGCCCTATCGGATTTCGACCCTGGAGTTGCAAGAGTTGAAAATGAAACTGAAGGAGTTGTTGGACCTGGGACTGATACGCCCTAGTGTGTCACCGTGGGGTGCGCCAGTTATTTTCATACGAAAGGACGGATCATGGAGGCTTTGCATTGACTACCGTCAACTAAACAAGGCGACGATCAAGAATCAGTATCCCTTACCTAGAATTGACGATCTATTCGATCAAATGAAGGGAGCGACGTTGTTCTCCAAGATCGATCTGCGATTCGGATATCACCAGTTATGGATCAAGGAGGATGACATCCCTAAGACCGCCTTTAAGACGAGATTTGGACATTACAAGTTTACATTTTTTCCATTTGGACTGACAAATGCCCCAGGGGTATTCATGAGTTTGATGAACGGGGTGTTCCGCGAGTACCTGGACAAGTTCGTCCAAGTATTCATTGATGATATCTTGATCTACTCTCAGACGACAGAGGAGCATGACGAGCACTTGCGCTTGGTACTACAATGTTTACGAGAACACAAATTGTATGGGAAGTTGTCCAAATGCTCTTTTTACCAATTGAGAATTGATGCAGGAGCATCTCTCCATGCATCCAGCCAGCCACGTCAGAGTGCACGCATTCAAAGGATGAAAGGAGGCGCAGCCTCATTTATATTTGTATTGAATGTAATAAAATGGTTTAGGTTGGTGAGCCATAGGAAGTCGTTCTTATTCAGGCGGTGTTTAGGATCGACCTTTATGGTAGATCTGGTTGAGATCTAGTTCTCGATAGCATACTAGACAGCCCATTTATTGTAATTGATTGTAAATTAATTAGAGTAGGTAAATCCTGGAGGGAAGCGCTAAGAGAACCTCAGGTAAAAGAGATAGAGAGATCTCATTTTGAGGGTGGAGAGGTACATGTAGATAGAATGCATGTAGAGAAGGAGAGCCGAGGGAGAGCTCAGGAACACCTTGTAAAATATACAGGCATTTGCCATTATTAATACAGAGCAGTTTTTCTTGCACCAATCTGTCATTATATGCATGTCTGTATGTGTGTGTTCATTATATGCTACAATTGTGTATTGTTATCATGTATTTGCAGGGGGTTGGTTTGATTTCAGGTTTGAGAGGTCTTTGAGGTTTCATTCCATGAGGGCGTGACAGAGTGTTGAGACTCTGAATACCAGTGCACTGGGGATGCGCTTCTGAACTTGGAGGAGTCAGATAAAGATGTGCTGAGAGCACAAGCGTTGAAGTCAACCACTCATAYGGAAGGAGGACTTTGGGGTTGTTGAACACCTCAATAGTCAAAGCAGTGTAGCTGAGACACTGTTGTAAATAGAACCTTTGAGAAGTTATGTAGGAGCTCGACTAAGAAGGTGTCGAGCGTGTGTAYAGAAGTGCATGGAGGAAAGAATTCTGCTGTGAGTTCTGAAGGACCAGAATTCTATCGAGGATTCTGAGGAGCTCCGTCTGGAGGATGCCGAGYGAAGCGTGTAATTGCAAGGAGAAAGCATAACTGTTGGGTGTTCTGTGGCAGTGAAGCTCCGCCAAGAGGGCATTGAGGAAGGTTGTAGACAGACACGAGGAGGAAGGAACTCTTTGAGTTCTATCATCTGAAGGAAGCATCCACTGAGGGAKCTTTCACTGGGTTACTAAATACCCAGAGTACGTAGGGATAGGTTGCTCGAGTTGGAAGAATGCCAGGGTTATCGTATTCTCCATCTGTGGGATAAAGAATAGAATGAGTTTTAGTTGTTTCTGTGTCTGAGCCAGGAGATTCCTGCATAGAGTGCAGTTGAATTCCTCTGCATAAGAGTGCGTTGAGGAGGCTAGACAGAAAGAGTTCTTATTCTCATCAGCCCAGAAGCTGAATCGGGTCATTGAAGCGTGCAGGAGAAGTGCAGGTGAAATAGAAGTCTCGGCAGGTGGTCTGAGCAGAGGGAACTAGGGATTTTGTGGTCATGAGTGCACAGAGTCCGTGTGACTTCAACACTTGGATAGTTGTTGAAGATTGAGTGAGAAGAGTGTGGGTGAAAAGTCTCTGAAGGAGTCGGAGGACTTAAGCTCAGGAGGGATAGTTCCTTCTCGTTACAGTGGGAACAGACCTAGTAGAGGCTCGAGTGGGATGAGAGCTTCAGAGTGGAGGAAATCCTCATAGAGGAAAATCAACGGTCGAGATTCGCAGAGCAGAATCGCGAAATCCCGCTAACCGTCGGATCATGGAGAAGTTGCGCAGGAGTTAGCCCAAAGGCACAAGAGGGAACCGGCCATCAGATATCGGCATGTCGGGCTTCAGCATTTGATGAGGCAAGAGTTTCTTTCTCATTGAAAACGCGAGTCGCGATTTCCCGATTTAACGGGAGCCGTTGATTAGAGCAGGGACAGGTGGCACGAATCCGGAGCATCGCGAGATTGGCATTCGGGGTTTTCAACCTCAAGGAACACTTGTATCGTGGATTCGCAATCGGTGAAATCCCAAAGTGACGTGGCATGTGGGACCACGGTTTCTAGTGGAGTATAGGTGGAAGCGTATCGGCATATTGGGGATCGAAGTGTTGATAGAAGTAAGAGGTGGAGGTGTCGAATCCACACGTGCCATCGCATATCGGCATATCGGAGTTTGGGGTTCGGGGATTCATAGTGTAAGTGAATCATGACATTGCAATTGCTGATTTCTCGATAGGGAAATCCCCGATGCACGAAAGCGTTGACTGTTGTCTATCGGGGTTCAGGGTTTGGAGCTGTAGGTGAACCGTGTTCACGTGAACCGTGAATTCCCGAGTCGCGATCTCCCGATTTTTTGAAAGAGGGATCGCCGAGGAGAACTGTGGGTAGAGAACTCCCGAGAGGAGTAGAAGAGCACTTAGACTCTTCGGGCCCATGGTTGAAGAAGATCCTGGTGGGAGCGGCTTGCTCGTTGAGGGGCAGGTTGCGTCAGAGTGGTATCAAAGCTGGATATCATCTGTACATTGCAGGTGAAGGAAGACAAAGTTACTGAGGACTCTGTGAGGACTGCTTGTAGGTAGACAACAGTCCATAGATAGTCAGTAGGACTGTAGGAGGATGAAGCTGAGCACTCAGGATTGCTGGAGTGACAGCAGCAGATCTGTCGAGGGGACAGGTAGACACAGCAAAATGGCTACTGAAGGCCATAGAAAGAAAAGCAAGGCAGAAAATCTTGCAGAGGAAGCAGAAATGACTAGAGACCTCTATGAATTAAAAGCAGACATAGAGGATTTCAAACTGCGAATGCGGCAGGAGAGGAGGAGGAGATGACTGCATGAATTGTCAATGGAGAAGGCAAAAGCGAAATGGCCAGCCAAGCAGCTGATGGTCATAAGACAACGTAGGTTGTTGAAAAGATGGCTAAGGTATGCTGAGAACCTCAGGGCCATAGAAGAAGACATGATTTGTTACTGTTGGCCAGAGACAAGACAAAGTCTCGATGGCGATGATGATTATGATAATTGAAATAAATTGGAATCAGCTGATGGTTTCAAATACTGTCGGTTGGGCAGAAAGGAAGAAATTCCATTTTTCTAGGAGGGCAACGAATTGGGATCAATTGAGGATCTCAAAGACTGTCGTGAGGACAGCCAAGGAATTTTGCATTGCCCAGTTGNTACTAAGCTACCTGGAGGGCAGGGATGAAAAATTGAGACTGTCTGAGAGTCTCTTGGACTCAAGGGAGAGTTCAATTCAGCAAAGGTTGCTAATGAAGATGGGATCGGTTGATCTCATAATCTATCAGGGAAGCAGCAGTGGAAGCATCCCATACAGCCAGATGGGCAGGGATGATTGGAGAAGTCAGGTTCAGCCAGGAGAGCTAACAGATCATATAAGCTCGTAAGAAAATCAGCAGATGAAGCTGACAAGAGAGGAGGAACATTAGGGTGGTATACTGATGATTGGGGGACTTTCAATATTCCTACCATCTGCCCAGGAGGAGGCAGAAAATTCTATTGTACATACAGCAACAGCAGAGCAGTCACAGTTGGAGATGACTGTTGAAGAAGAAGAGTTGGAGAAGGCATCTGGGACTGCCCAAGCAGATGCAAAATAGAATGAGTGTTCGGAGGGACAACTCAAAAATTTCAGCCAACAAGCTGAAGGAGCTGTAGCACTGAAGCTGATAGCAAAAGCTCAAGCGGGAGAAAAAGAGGAAGATGAGCATTCTATGGAATGGCTCAGCATTTTTAGCACTGAAGCTGAAGACAATGCAACAGGGGAGATTGCAGGAGTAGAAGGAGAGAGTGGGCATTCTGAGGAATGGCTCAACATTTACAGCCATGGAGCTGAGAGAAATGCAACATGGGAAGTTGCAGAAGAAGAGAAAGAAGTTGTAGCACTGAGGTTAGCAGCAAAAGAAGCCGAAGAGCAGGCAGGAACATTTATTACTCCATGGGAGATGGAGCTGGAGATGCTGGAGGATTGGCTGAACAATCCAGAGCCGGCAAAGGGACTGACAGGGTTTGAGCTGTCAGGGAAGAGGATGACTGAGCAGCAAGTCAGTCAGGAAGAAACTGCAGAACTGGAGACTGCAATAAAGTGGTGATTGAGGGCCACGGATGAAAAAGAAGAAGGTGGTATGGGAGATCATGATGATCTGTCCATTGGCCAAAATCTTTTGCAGCTGAGGAGACTACAAAGGCAGAGCCAGCCACAGGAGCAGCTAGACCAAGAGATAGAGGACATCAGAAGGCTGATGTTGAGGTCAGCGCAGACTACCAGCAAGGAGAAGATGGGTAGAGGAAAGATAGCAGCAGCAGCACAACGGAAGCAGCAGCAGCAGAATGGAGCAAGTGAAAAACTCCAAAGACTTGTTTGGGACCCAGGTGGATTCCAACAGCTACAAGGGAAGCTCATGAGCAGGAGCTCATGATTTTTGTAGCTGTGGAGTATGATGCGGGAGCATCTCTCCATGCAGCCAGCCCGCCATGTCAGAGTGCACGCATTCAAAGGATGAAAGGAGGCGCAACCTCATTTATATTTGTATTGAATGTAATAAAATGGTTTAGGTTGGTGAGCCATAGGAAGCCGTGCTTATTCAGGCATTTTTTAGGATCGACCTTTATGGTAGATCTGGCTGAGATCTAGTTCTGGATAGCAGACT
Organism: Picea mariana; assembly: GCA_032191745.1. Taxonomy (NCBI): domain Eukaryota; kingdom Viridiplantae; phylum Streptophyta; class Pinopsida; order Pinales; family Pinaceae; genus Picea; species Picea mariana. The sequence continues at coordinate 129,506 of JASDQU010011240.1, forward strand.
AGACAACCCATTTATTGTAATTGATTGTAAATTAATTAGAGTAGCTAAATCCTGGAGGGAAGCGCTAAGATCACCTCAGGTAAAAGAGATAGAGAGATCTCATTTTGAGGGTGGAGAGGTACATGTATATAGAATGCATGTAGAGCAGGAGAGTCGAGGGAGAGCTCGGGAACACCTTGTAAAATATACAGGCATTTGCCATTATTAATACAGAGCAGTTTTTCCTACACCAATCTATCATTATATGCATGTCTGTATGTGTGTGTTCATTATATGCTGCAATTGTGTATTGTTATCATGTATTTGCAGGGGGTTGGTTTGATTTCAGGTTTGAGAGGTCTTTGAGGTTTCATGGCATGAGGGCGTGACAGAGTGTTGAGACTCTGAATACCAGTGCACTGGGGATGCACTTCTGAACTCGGAGGAGTCGAACAAAGACGTTCTAAGAGCAGAAGTGTTGAAGTCAACCACTCATACGGAAGGAGGACTTTGGGGTTGCTGAACACCTCAATAGTCAAAGAAGTGTAGCTGAGACACTGTTGTAAACAGAACCTTTGAGAAGTTCTATAGGAGCTCAACTAAGAAGGTGACGAGCGTGTGTACAGAAGTGCACGGAGGAAAGAATTCCGCTGTGAGTTCTGAAGGACCAGAATTATGTCGAGGATTCTGAGGAGCTCCGTCTGGAGGACGTCGAGCGAAGCGTGTAAGTGCAAGGAGAAAGCGTAACTGTTGGGTGTTCTATGGCAGTGAAGCTCCGCCAGGAGGGCGTTAAGGAAGGTTGTAGACAAACACGAGGAGGAAGGAACTCTTTGAGTTCTATCATTTGAAGGAATCATCCACTGAGGGAGATTTCACTAGGTTACTAAATACCCAGAGTACACAGGAATAGGTTGTTGGAGTTGGAATACTGCCAGGGTTATCATATTCTCCATCTGTGGGATAAAGAAGAGAATGAGTTGCAATTGTTTCTGTGTCTGAGCTAGGGGATTCCTGCATAGAGTGCAGTTGAATTCCTCTGCATAAGAGTGCGTTGAGGAGGCTAGACAGAAAGAGTTCTTATTCTCATTAGCCCAGAAACTGAATCGGGTCATTGAAGCATGCAGGAGAAGTGCAGGCGAAATAGAAGTCTCGGCAGGTGGTCTGAGCAGAGGGAACCAGGGATTCTGTGGTCGTGAGTGCACAGAGTCCGTGTAACTTCAACACTTTGAGAGTTGTTGAAGATTGAGTGAGAAGAGTGTGGGTTAAAAGTCTCTGAAGAATTCGGAGGACTTAAGCTCAGAAGGGATAGTTCCTTCTCGTTATAGTGGGAACGAACCCAGGAGAGGGTCGAGCGGGATGAGAGCTTCAGAGTGGAGGAAATCCTCATAGAGGAAAATCAACGGTCGAGATTTCTGAAGCAGAATCGCAAAATCCCGCTACCCATTCGATCGTGGAGAAGTTGCGCAGGAGTTAGCCCAAAGGCGCAAGAGGGAACCGGCCATCGGATATCAACATGTTGGGCTTCGACATTTGACGAGGCAAGATTTTCGTGCTCATTGAAATCGCGAGTCACGATTTTCCAATTTAATGAGAGCCATTGATTAGAGCAGGGACAGGTGGCACGAATCCAGAGCATCACAGGATCAGCATTCGGGGTTTTCAACCTCAAGGAACACTTGTATCACGGATTCATGATCGGCGAAATCCTGAAGTGACGTGGCATGTGGGACCACGGTTGCTAGTGGAGTACAGGTGGAAGCATATCGGCATATTGGGGATCGAAGTGCCGATAGAAGGAAGAGGTGGAGGTGTCGAATCCACACGTGCCATCTCATATCGGCATATCGGAGTTCGGGGTTCGAGGATTCATAGTGTAAGTGAATCATGACATTGCAACTATTGATTTCCTGATAGGGAAATCCCTGATGCGCGACAACGTTGACTCTTGTCTATTGGGGTTCGGGGTTTGGAGCTGTAGGTGAACCGTGTTCACGTGAACTGCGAATTCTCGAGTCGCGATCTCCCGATTTTCCGAAAGAGGTATCGCCGAGGAGAACTGTGGGTAGAGAACTCCCGAGAGGAGTAGAAGAGCAATTAGACTCTTCGGGCCCATGGTTGAATAAGATCCTAGTGGGAGCGGCTTGCTCGTTGAAGGGCAGGTTGCGTCAAGAATTCACTACTTAGGGCATGTCATCTCCGGTGAGGGTATCGTCGTGGATCCATCCAAGGTTGAGGTTATTATGGAATGGCCTACGCCTACGAATGTCACAGAAGTGCGTACTTTTATGGGATTAGCACGATACTATCGATGGTTTGTTGAGGGTTTTTCGAAGATAGCAAATCCGATCACGGAATTGCAGAAGAAAAACAAGAAGTTTGTTTGGACGGAGAAATGCGCGGAAGAATTTTGAAGGCTTAAAGAGTTCTTGAGAACCGCACCGATACTAAAGATCCCTGACATGGACGCAGACTTCTTGGTATTCACTGATGCATCCAAGGAAGGTTTAGGCGGAGTCTTGATGCAGGACGGACGAGTGATTGCTTACATTTCAAGGCAGCTGAGAAGGCATGAGGAGAACTACGCGACGCATGATTTGGAGTTACTAACCATCGTATATGCCTTGAAGGTTTGGAGACACTACCTTGTGGGATGAAAATTTGAACTTAAGACTGATCATTGTGGACTACAACACATTTTTACGCAAAGCGACCTGAACGCGCGACAACGATGTTGGTCAGAATTGCTTAGCGAATACGATTTCGAGATTACTTACATAAAGGGAACAGTGAACCGAGTGGCGGATGTCTTGAGTCGGAGGCCACGCATATTTTCGGTGTTACCTCTTCAGACAAATCTACGTGATAAGATTCTCACCTTACAGCGTGACGATGACTGGTACAAAGAAGTCGAGGATTTTATCGGACAAAACATGATGATGGTACTGCGATATGAGGGATATTCATTGGATAACGATGGGTTATTGAGGTTTAGAGATCGGATTTACGTACCACCTAACGACAAGTTGAGGAGGTTGATCCTGAGCGAGGCTCATAGAG
>JASDQU010011241.1:0-18928 GCA_032191745.1 Picea mariana
AGATAAAGGAAAAGAAGCCGAGAGTTCTGAAGGGCAAACCTCTAAGCCCGCAAAGGAGAAGACTCCCGAGCAGGAGAAAGAGCCCGAAAAAGAGAAGACTCCCGAAAAGGAGAAGACTCCTGAGCAGGAGAAAAGTCCAGAACAGGGAGGAAATCCCGAAACAAAAGAGAAAACCACTGGTCCTCCCAAGGGACCTAATCCGGAGGAAGAAATAAAAGATACAGGTCCTCTAGAAGGTCAGGATCCAGAGGCAGGAACGAAGACCCCCGACCCCCCGAAAAAGCAAAGTCTGCTCAGCACAACGGAGAAAGCTGCGAAGCAAATCGGGCAACCCATCGCCTCTATTACGCCCTTGCAGTCAGCACAAGCGGGCATTAACGAAGGATGGATATATGGTGAGGAATTGAGGCCTGTGAGGGCAGAAGAACTGCCTCCTAACGAATTCTTTTTTGACAAAAAGAGGAAAGCTGTGGTAAAACGAGAATTTTATCAGGAGGGAGAGTCTACGGCTAAAAGATTTAAAATAATGGCCGATGGGATGAATAGGAGAAAAGATGAATTTTCCACAGAAATTGCAGGAACGTTGGGAGCGTACACAACGAAAAATCAATTCTCAGATGAAGGGTTAAAGAGGCAGCTCAAAACAAAAAATCGCCTGATTAAGACCTTAGAAGCCAGAGTGACTTCGGCAGAAGAAAACGCAAGGAGTCAGTTGAGTGGAGAAATAGAGTTGGCTCGATTAGGCGATAAGCAGGAAATCCAAGCACTCAAAGCCAAGCTGGAACAAGCCAATTCTACGATCAGGGATGGTTGGTTGCAATCGGGCTAGCTGAGAGATACGATTACACGACTTCAAGCTCAATTGGAGGTCACAGAAAGTAGAACAATCGACATTGATATCGTCAAAATCCAAGCAACTGATATTCGGAACAGGGTTTCCTCTGCTCAACAAAACCTGCTTAACAAGGTAGAGGAGATTCGAGAAAACCACTTGTTAATACATCGAATCTCCGAGAATCTGGTAAATAAAGAAAGAAATGCAGAAGCTGCCCGGATTGCTTTTCAAGAGGCAGTTATAGCGACTAATAATAGGTTTTCGGGCCCGCCTGGGCTCACTATTGCCGAACAGACTAGAGGCAATATCTTGTTAAAGAATTGGGAACAGATTATCGCTTTGAGAAAAGAGCAGGTTCAAAGGGTGACTAATTCATTAACAGAAGCCTGCAGTGTCATGAATGGTGAACAATTAGGAATGGAGTTTGGAAGCGACGCCGAGGCGCTAAGACAGGTAAATACAGACCAGATTTCCATCAGCATAAAGGAGGAAAATGAGAGGAACTCGGCAGAAATTTCTGGGATGAACAGGGTAGACTCGCCTCAAATCGACAAGAATTTGATCCAGCCTAGTGCACAACTCGGCGCTCTCAAACTCATCAATGAACAAATAGAGGATAAACTTCCACAGCTGGCCCGAGAGTGCTACTCAGCCGAAGCCAGTTGTCAAGCYGAGCCTTCGCAGCTTGTGACCCAGTTTGTAGACAAGTGTATCATGTACACCGCATCTTTGCGAGGACAAGCATATGGCTCTTCTTAAGAATAGAATAGGTGAAATGGAGTTATTTCATTCCCCCAGATGTCAATGTAAAGACTTCACAGATTGTGTTTCAATTTTTAGACAGATGTATCATATGTATTTAATTTAAGCAAAAAACAAGCACCTGGCACCTTTTTGAAAACAGGTTCGGATAGATGGAGTAAGGTGGCTCCTCTGAACCGAGAGAGAAATTTTGTATAAATACATCACCAAAAGAAGAGAACAAGGATGGACCTTTTTGAGCTGATTGTAAGAGAGTTTCTCATGAAGGGAGTTAATACAAAGCAAATCAAAGATTCCCGATCCTGTCCCGACTGTATTTCAAATTTGTTTTGTCATGTTCTTTGTTTCTTTTCATTTACTCTACTTGCTCTACATAATTAACTTGTCTGGTTATGTTCTTTGTTTCTTTTCATTTTGCTCTACTTGCTCTACATAATTGAAAAGTATCACTATAACTTAGTGCGACTACTACTATAGTGAAGGAAGTCCATTTTTCCGTAATTGTCTCTTGTCCTTCCTCTGCACCGGCTATCAGCAGGTGTAAGACCAAGCTGTAGTTACAGAATTTTATGTTTATTTGCACTACGTCAATTATGTTCATGTCAATTTCCTCTTCTGTGTATACGTGAGTTTTTCACTTGTAAGAATTTCATGTCACTTGCAACTAGATGTTTTTCTTTCATTTCACACCTTTTATTAAAAATCATACAGTTACAGGAAAAGGCCTTTGTTTGTTTTTTCTATTTTGTTTCTCATATGAAAAGTTCTCTTATCTCAGCCAAATCGAAACAGCATTAAAATTTCTCGTTAAAATCATTTCCATACCCTTACTGTTCCACAATGACTGCACCCGCGGTAATTCAACCTAATATTCAACTTGGGATCTCGGATCAAACTAATATCGCGTTAAGTCTTTTCAGTACAACCCTTAGAACTGCTAATACCCGGGAATAATTAGAGCGTTCATGGGCAGCCATTGAACAAGATATTGCAACCCAGGAACAGTTGGAAGCCAGACATCATGAACGCAGGAATCTTCATTAGCTTCCCATACCGAAGGTAAACGAAATCTTTTATCAACCATTACCACACTTTCGGATGCCTTGACACTGTATTTTAAGCCTTAGTACAGACTTAGGAACAAGATAGGGAAGCAATGAACCATTCTTTGTTTTGTTCATGTGGGATCTGAAAAGTCAATTGACCTGTTAAGGTTTTGAATCTTTGATCGAATTCCCAAATAATTTCGACCACCTTCTGCTTGATCTCTTTCATATCTGTAATATATTGTGAATTCGACTTGGGTTTCTTGAACTCTGCAATCAACACATTATTGATCTGATTCAGTGGCTTAGGCTGTGCAAGTCCTTGAACAAGCTTCATGTACCAGCTAAGTGCGCGATCCCTTAGAGTGGTACTAAACTGGGTTCTTTTGACAGCTTCGTCAATGACATTTTTAATATTCCATATGGCTTCACATAGGAACCAGTGTTGATCAGGATCTTTAGATATGTCTCCCCTAAATATAGGAAGTCTCATCTCATCTGCCATAGATCTTCCTAGGGTCCCTGACTGAGTATGTGGTGGATTACTAGTGACAGTGCTCTGGGTACTTTTATGACTCTAACTATTCTAGTTTCTTAGTGCTGCTGAATCAATAGGAGGGACAATAGTACTTACTTCAATGGTTTGTGCAGCTTCTGAAGTCTTAGGTTCTTCTCGGTGAAGCTCTTCAGCTTTCCCTTCCTCTATCCCAGCAGGTTCTAAACGCTCCTTGTCTGTCAGATCTACCTCTTCTCCACTATAGAAACCTTCATCCTTGTAGTTCTGCTTGAACAAGTTGACAAGGTGAACTTCTCTGAACACTCTCCCACTGCGCGTATGTCCAGCTTATGTGTCACTATCGCTGTCTAAATTCTTGAGCATTAGCCTTTCTAGATCTAACCAATCTACTGTATCTTCAAGATGTTCTTCTCATGCAATAATATCTTGAGTCCCAACTTCAGGAATTGTAAAAATTTTCCTATGGGTCCCTTAAAGAAATATCTTTCATCTTGCCTATATAAATCTACTCTGTCAACAACAAACTCTGTGATGTAACCTCCAATGGTGCTATCAAACCAGTGATCTACTGCTCATGATATGATGTTATCAACTCTTTTTACCTTCTTGATTATCTCTGACGTCCAAACCACATGAGGTCTAGATCAAATCTCAAACTGGGTATCTGCCAACCTAGCTAACCACTCGTATATCTCTTGATGGATTCCCCCAAAGAATATATCGTGTATATCAGTAAAAATACGTCTCTCCATCCAATCCTCTGTACTCAGATTAGGGTTCTTATTTTGGGCTTCAGCGAAGTCCTTTTCTTGATCCTCTATCCACTTTTGAGTCTCTGTCTTTGATGGGAACCACCTTGACATTCCCTTAAGAAGATTTCAGTCCTGACAACGGAACCATATGTTGGCACAGGGGCAGACCCAGGGTTCAGCTCCAAGAGCACACCAACAAGCCCTAAATATTGGCCCTTTTGGCAACACCTGCGAAGTAGATGTAGTCTCACCCGAAGTAGTTATGAGGGGGTTGCAGGACAGAGATGTCTACAACCAAGGGGAATATCAAGTGGATCTAACACAAGAACAACACAACATTCATATATCACTTATCAGCGTAGATCTACTCTTCACATATACTTATCATATCTAAAACAGTAATGCAATCACAATGTATCAATGACAGAGGCAGAATACCAATCACACACAACACAAAATATACGTGGTTCACCCTCTCTCTAGGGATAGGTCCACATAACTGTGCTTTATAATATATTAAGATGAAGCATACAATTCTTGTCTGCGCTCTTATCTAGCAGATCCTCTATCTTCTCCTCTCTTTCTTTCCCCTCCCTGTGAACCCAATTGTAGGGTCGATCTTTGCACCCAGCTGAAGATCTTACAATACCAGAAGGATCTCACACTCAACACTTCTCCCTCACACAACAATACTCTCTCACAACAACAATACCACTAGATCGACAACAATATCGTAACCCCCCAAACTAGGTCCTCATGACCTTTATTTATACATTACAATAGCTCACCGACATCCTTAGGCCAAAACCTAGGTGTCCAAAACCCTAGGTGTCTAAAACCCTAAGTCAACTTGACCCATATTTTTAGGGATTCGCCAACCTCTCTTTCCTTCCTTCTCGCGTGGTGCTTTAAGGCGTCCAATGGTGTCTTTCTCCGCTTTATGAGTTGTCCACGATCCTTCTTTCTTGTGGCCTGACATCCTTGATCTCCTCGTCCAACGAATTACTTATCTCCGTCTTTTCTTCTCTTTTGCTCACTTCGACCCAGTAACAGTCACTGTGTCTTCCGTGAAGTTCACATTCTCCTTTTTCTTCCTTGATCTTCTCGTACGTCCATACCCAAGGGATAATAGGATACCACATAAGAAATATGGGAGAAAGAAACAAAGAGGTAAGAAGAGAAACATAAGAAAGTGCAGGATCATATGGGAGTACTTCAACAGATGCTGAAAGAAGTAAGCACTACCTAACAGCACAAGTCCGGGGAAGCATCGTCCACAAGGCCAAGGAGAGAAGAAGAAAGTGCGCAACCGACCCTTACACAGTTAACAGTATGGCATAGAACCTTAAATATTGAGACATATGCGCTCAAATTTCCAATGGGCCAGTTACAGAAGCAATTAAATGTGTTGGGCCATATAAATATGGTCGTTTCAGGGATGCCATGCAAATGTTACAATACTTGCAAGTAGGATTGGTGCAAGAAATTAGAAACAAAGGAGAGGAAGAGAACATAGATTTGGAAAGAATAAGGGATGAAATATCCCAATTACAGGAGAAATATGACACAATAGTTCAATAAAAGAGGGAAGTTGAAGGCAAAGTAGAAGAGGTTCTGAAGAATAAAGATGAGGCTGACAAGAGAGACATGAAATCCGCCCAGAAATTGTACAAGGAAGTACCATAATTTCCCCTAGTAGTAGAAGCTACTATGGAGGAGAAAATGTTAAACATTGGCAAATTCATTAAGGGCTTCTGGGAGCAGATTGAGGACTTAAAACTATAGAGTATGATAGGATCTCCACTAGAGGTGCACAGAGGGAGAGAGTGAATGGAAACCATAGTAGTTGCAAATATTAAGAAGATAGAGGAAGAATGCGCAAAACTCTATGAGGAGAATGCACAGGTGTGGATAGAATTGATAGAATACCCAGAGATGAAGACTGTAGAGGCCAAGCTAAGAGAAGTGCAAGAATAGGTGCACCAAGCAGGAGAAAGGGAAACTAGACTGCCACTAATGGAGCATATGTTAGCCATTTTGGCTCAGTGGAAGGCACATGTAGAAGTGGAGAGAATGAGGAATCAACAAAAGATCCTTCAACAAAGATTGGGACCACTGCAAGAAAAATTAGTGAGGGCCATTGGAGAATTGGACACAGTGCATGGTAAGGTCAAGCAGGAAGCGGTTGAAGTAGAGGAAAAACTTACAAACTTGACCACGTAGGGAGCATAAGAGAAAGCAATAACAAAGGCCACAATCATCAAAGAGATGGAGGTAGAAAAGGCTCCTCTCAAAAACTCATTTCAGCATGGAAGAGAAGGAAACAAGATCGAATTGATTTGGACAAGACACATGTGAGTGTTGGGGGGCTGTTGGATAGGCATTTTTGATATAGTTTTGGGAAAATTCCTAAGTATAGGAAAAGTGCACGGAAGAAGAAGAAAATATAGAGAGCACGGAATTGAGACTAAGTTTCCTAGCCTCCTACGTTCTCTAGTACCTCATCCATGAATGGTGTTGGGAATGGGTCATGTAAGAACACATCATTCAAATTTCTTACTGTTATCGGACAAATTAGTAATTGTGGACACAAACTAATCTCCCTAACTTCAACATGAAGCTAGAAAAAAACAGAGCAAAATACAATATTCTCCTTATATTTCATTGTAATGTAAACTAGTTCAGAGAGGGACAAATGACATACCATTTAATCGTCGTTTGATCCTCTCTAGTATCATCCTTACTCCATATTTAGATCTGTGGGATCTTGAACCTATTAAGAAGCACAAACCAACAAAGAGAGAGAACAATGATATGTATATTCCAATGAATCCTATGCATAATATCAAGGAGTTATACAATAAAAGTAGAGACACCTTTATAGGGAAGAAATGTATCACTGCATTATATTGATGAAAGTGGAGAATACAACCTTCTAATGGCCCTTTTCTTCAACACACACACCTTTGATCCAATTCTTTTGATGAAAAGTATTCACAACCTGACTTGGAAAGCTAAAGCAAAGCTATCACAAGTACAATCTTCAGTAGAATTCTTCATGCATAATACATCCTAGCCTTTCCCATGAGAGATCCCTCTTTATATAGGGTGAAAGAGGGATGTATGAGGAGATTAGGATGATCCCACTAAATCATAGAAGTGAGTAATATCCAAACCGATCGGAGGCCAACTCATCTTCTAGAAGATTCCCTTCTAGATCTTTCGTGAATTTCACTTTTTTCTCTTGTTTGAGAATCATCGCACCCTACGCACAAGCAGCCTACGGTGATGCCGCATTCCAGTTTTGGAGCAGCTTGCAATGATCAAGCATCTTTGCACCCCAAGTATTTAGCAGGGTGCGACGATCTCCTTTGATATGGTTTTTAAGAAAGATGATTCACTTTTCTCATGGAGAAAGTCTCATTTAGTATCTTCAGGGAACATAGAAGTGAGTTATGAACATATCTTCAGTTGATCACAGGGGTGACCAAAATAATGTGTAACAAAATTCCCCCCAAAGTATCAAGTTGGAACTTGTGACAGCTGAAATACTTTGTAGAATGTGTGTGTCGAAAACAAGGAGCACATTGGTCGGGAACCCGCAAATAATCAAGCATCTACATAATAATATACCATTTTCTGAGGTAGGAATTCCCATACTTAGACTACAAGTGACTCTAATCATAAGTGTCAAGTGATTCATGGCTACCAAACATACACTGTCGATCCATGTCATCATAATTCAGCATACCCACGAGAAATATGATGTGGATCTATGCTCTAAAAACTCAAATTTGGACATAGCCACGAGACATAAACAGTCGATCTATGTGTCAATACAGATTTATGAATACACAATCATAACTTGGATCAATATGTTGAGATCTAGGGTCTTCATTTCCATTGCCCCAAAGTATGAATCTAGCCATGGGATTATAGGTGCTGAAGTCGAACATGGTAGAAATCACTTGATTACCGGTCATTAATGGATATTGTTAACAAGTGCAATGGAAATTAACATTGATGTCAATGAACCCCAAGGTACTCTATTACAATCCAATGAATGTGACTTAATGATATGAAGTTGAACAATCGATGGAATCTTCCAATCAGGGGTCAATGATGTGAACCCACTGTTGAAAGAGAGGAAACATGCCATTGAGACATGCAGGTTCCAAGGTACTAAATGATTTCGAAGTCTAATTCCCAGATAATGAGTTGAAGTCGACAGGAAAAGACTCGTCACAAGAGGGCCTTAATGTATCCCCCATCAATGACATGAAATATGTAACAGATTTCAAGTAAATAAAGTGATTTATAATTGACTTGGGGAAGACCAACATGGTAATATTTTGAGGACTGCAGATGGCTGACTCGATAGCAGGCTTGTTTAGGTTGAACTTCTCTTGAACATATGAACGACATGAAAATTCTATTGGAAACATTGACTGAAGGAGGACCCAACATATGGAATTTGGGATGGTCAAACGAGAGACAAATGGATTTCCCAACCCGGATACAATGATGAAGAGGGGTGTCATGTTCAAGAGCGACTTATTACCACTAACACAGATACAGATATACATTTCTTTCCCAATTTTCCCCCACCATTTCTGGCAACTACCTCTTTATTTTTACGCAAGCTTGAGGAGGATAACATATGCTTGTAATGTAAGATCATCCTTTGAATGAGTCCCTCGGAGTATGTTTAACGAACCCTAGGAAGGAGTGGTTCGATCCCATATGGGCCTTCCAATGTTTTTTTTACGAGTCCAAAGAAAGAAAATTCAGTGTTCTTTTCATATTTATGGAATTTGAAAATAACTTAATGAGGAATCCATATCTTTTTCTAATCACACTTGATTAGAGTGTTCCTTTTTCGTAAATTAGTCTAATGAGACTGAAAACGAGTTGGATTACTGAGATAGGGGGGTGAATCAATAATAGATAAATTTCATCCTTTTTAACCATATAATCCAAGTGTTATATCAATGTAGAATTATCATCCAATAACCGCAGAGTAAATAAGCAATGAAAAAAATGAACAATCATACACATACACAGTACACCAGTGTTTTATGTGGAAACCCAAAGTGGGAGAAAACCACAGAATTATTTTTCTTATATGTCTTGAAGAATTACATTAATTGGAAGCACCAAATTCCTTTGTTTTCCAGCTGCAACTTGAAGGAGTCTCCAACCCCCTTGTTTCTCAAGATAAAATCTGAGGGAAGCTCCAACTCCCCTATTCTCTAGCTACAACCAGAAGGAGGCTACAACCCCCTATGTTCTTCGGCTACAACCACCTATCCTTGCCCCATGCAACTGCCCTGAAGTAGAAGTAGAATGATGGAACCATTGTCATACTATCACTGTCAGATATGCCGCTGTAAACTTGTACCAATAAACTTGAATCATGCATCAACCATGCATCAACCATGCATCAATATGTACCTCAATCTATAATCAACATATACCATAAACAAGTGCATCAACCATGTACCATAAACAAGTGCATCAACCATGCACCAAACTGTACCAAACAACATGTAATCAACCTGTACCATAATCAAGTGCATCCAACCATGTACCAAGTATGTACTAATCATGTTTCAGCTACTCATCAACTATGACTCATCAATATGTACCAACATCATCAAATATACACCTCATGTATGTGCCAACTCATAAACTAATTGTCTCAACCATGTACCAAACATGTACCTTAACCAAAATCCATCATCAATTTCATCATCCAAATATGATTTGTAACTCTGTAATATACCTGGTGTATATGATCACATACCTGCAAACCTTACTTAACTTTCACAACAAGAGACTAGCATTTTCATCAAACTTTTCTTTAGTCTCACATGACTAGTTTGGGATTAGTCAACAACCCTAACTTGAAATAATCATAACTATGTACCTATAATGAATAAATATCTGAAAATAGTACACAATTTTCTTCAGTTTGTTTTATGCAATTCCTCCAGGTTTCACTACTTGGAACCTCTCGGAAAAGGAGTTATAGTGAAAATGGCATACCTTGCTGAATTCTGGCTTATTCTAGAGAGTGACCTTATAGAGCATGCCCCGCACGGAATATTTCTTGAATGGATATGAAAATGTTACAAACAATGAAAATTATTGTACTTTAACCAACACATTTTGTATTACTTAATTTGGATCTGTTATGAATAATTTATGATGTTTTTACCCAAAACACCTGTTTTAGACTAGTTTTGGGACTAGCCATAAACCCTATTTTCCACGGAGTGTAACTCCAAAAATACAACAACCCACAAGATGAAATTTTTACCACAAATACTTGGATATGTTTCCTCAATGTTCTATCAATTTCATGGTATGAATCATTCTAAAAAAACAATTATCTCTAAAATGGTGAGATGACCTGTAAATAACATACCTTAGAAAACATCGTCAAAAGAATTTATCCTCCCTTGAATTCCGGCCTCTTTTCTTCACCTTCCCTCTGAAATTTGGATTATATCTCCTTTGGTTACCTCAATCACCTATATACATTCAATATTATCAAGTGTGATATAAAATGAGAGAGCCTTGCCTCTTATTTATACTCTCCAAGTAGCTTCCTTAGAAGCATCTTCTAGGTCACTTTTCCCACTTTCCTTATTTTAGGGTTAACCCACTTCTAATTTCTCCATTAAATTTATTATTTAAATAATTTATTTTTTATTCACTTTGAATTATAGTACACTCATCACTTCACTTTACTATTTACCTTCTAAAATCTCTTAAACCACTTTGACTACTTTGACCTTTTGGGGCTTCTAGATGACATATGAGGGTCCTCCAACTTCGTAAGGTCATAACTCTCAAACCGTGAAGAGTTATGTGATGTTCCACATACCACCAGAAATGGTATGACATGTAATATACATATAGAATAGTATTACCTACAAATATATCAAAACTCATGTCATTATCCATCAAACAAACTTGGGTTCTCTAACTTCTCATGGCCATAACTCTCTAACCGTGAGGAGTTATGTGACGTTCCACATACTACCGAAAATGGAATGACATGTACTATCCATATAGAATATTATTACCTTAAAATATATTAAAACTCATACCATTATACATGAAACAACCTTGGTTCCATTACCCAAACCTTTGTGCTACCATAATTCACTACCGAACTTTATTCAAGGGTTGACATCATTGAAAACCAACGTTAATAAACAATCTCCCCCTTTAGCATTGATGGCAACACTCTGATGCAATACTGAAATCATTTCATGAAATACTGAAGTCATATCACTCATGCTTCCACTGGAATCATTCCTTTTTCCTCTACATCTGATAAATCTCTCCCCCTTTGTCATCGATGGCAAAGGTATATTTCCATCTGGGGCTGCTCCCCCTAACTGAACTATCCTCTTTATGGTGCTTCATCGTTTACATCTAAGAAATATAATATAAGAATTCAAAAGCATTCATTTTGGAGTAGAAATAACTCTGAGTCTCTGGTGAAGATACTCAAAGGCTTCCCGTGGAAGTGGTTTTGTAAAGATGTATGCCACTTGTTATTTTGTGCCCACATACTCAACTCTGATGTTATTTTCTACAACCTATTCCCGTAGAAAGTGATACTTGATTGGAATGTGCTTTGTCTTGGATTGCATCACCGGGTTCTTTGAGATATTGATGGTGCTTGTATTATCACAATAGATTGGAATGGGCTCATCATACTCAACTTGTATATATGTCAGAGTTTGTTTCATCCAAAGAACCTATGTACAACATGTTGTTGCTACAATATACTCTACCTCGGCTGTATATAGAGATACTGATGATTGTNTTAGCATTGATGGAAACACTCTGATGCAATACTGAAATCATTTCATGCAATACTGAATTCATATCACTCATGCTCCCCCTGGAATCATGCCTTTGTCCTCTGCATCTGATAAATCTCTCCCCATTTGTCATCAATGGAAAAGGTGTATTTCCATTTGGGGCTGCTCCCCCTAACTGAACTATCCTCTTTATGGTGCTTCCTCATTTACATCTAAGAAATATAAGATAAGAATTCAAAAGATTTCATTTTGGAGTAGAAATAATTCTGAGTCTCTGGTGAAGATACTCAAAGGCTTCCCGTGGAAGTGGTTTTGTAAAGATGTCTGCCACTTGTTCTTTTGTGCTCACATACTCAACTCTGATGTTATTTTCTGCAACTTGTTCCCGTATAAAGTGATACTTGATTGGAATGTGCTTCGTCTTGGATTGCATGACCGGGTTCTTTAAGATACTGATGGTGCTTGTATTATCACAATAGATTGGAATGGGCTCATCATACTCAACTTGTATATATGTCATAGTTCGTTTCATCCAAAGAACCTCTGTACAACATGTTGCTGCTACAATATACTCTACCTCGGTTGTAGATAGAGATACTGATGATTGTTTCTTGATTAGCCATGATACTAAACACTCACCCAAGTAGAAATTTTCCCCACTAGTGCTTCATGGGTCATCAATACAACCTTCCCAATATGCATCTGTGTAGGCAATAAGAGATAGATCCTTTCCTTTTGGATACCATAATCCAAACTCTTTTGTTCCTTTGAGATGTCTGAAAATCCTCTTCACTGCTAACACATGTGATTCCTTTGGTACTTCTTGAAATCGTGCCACCTGTCCAACTGCCTGCATTACTTCTGTTTTGGATGTTGTCACATATAGTAGGCTACCAATCATTGACCTGTATTGCCTCTGATCTGTATAATTTGAATCATCATCTTTGCTTAACTTGCAACTGGTTTTCATGGGAGTGATAATTGGTTTGCAATATTCCATTCTGAACCTCTTTAGCATTTCTCTTGTATACTTGGTTTGAGAAATAAAAATTCCTTGGTTTCTTTGACGTATTTGAAGTCCCAAAAAGAAGGATAGTTCTCCAAGTAATGACATTTCAAATTCATTCTACACATCCTTTGCAAATTTCTGGCTTAACCTATTATCATCACTACCAAAAATAATATCATCAACATAAACTTCAATTAATAAAATACTATCTTGACTTACCTTGATGTAGAGGTTGTTGTCTACACTTCCTTTTATGAACCCTGCCTATTATAGATATTTATCCAGTCTAGAGCACCATGCTCTATGAGCCTGTTTTAGACCATACACGGCCTTCTTTAATTTACACACATAAGTTGTGTTCTCTGACAACTGAAATCCTTCTGGTTGTTCAATGTAGACTTCTTCTTCAAGTTCCCCATTCAGAAAAGATGATTTTACGTCCATATGATACACTTTAATAGTTTTGGAGCATGCATAAGCTAAAAGCAATCAGATTGCTTCCATTCTGGAAACTGAGGAAAATGTCTCTTCAAAGTCGATTCCTTCAACTTGTGCATATCCTTTACATACCAATCTAGATTTGTTCCTTGTAACCAATCCATCTTCATTGAATTTATTCCTGTATACCCACTTTGTGCTGATCACTTTCTTATCCTTTGGTCTTGGAACCAATTCCCAAGTGTCATTTTTCTCTATTTGATCCAATTATCATCCATGGCCTTGTTCCAAAATTCATCCTTGTTGGCCTCTTCAAA
The DNA here is from genome assembly GCA_032191745.1 of Picea mariana. Classification (NCBI taxonomy): domain Eukaryota; kingdom Viridiplantae; phylum Streptophyta; class Pinopsida; order Pinales; family Pinaceae; genus Picea; species Picea mariana. The sequence goes on from JASDQU010011241.1 coordinate 13,521, forward strand.
ACAGGTTGGTTCAATCATATATGTGAGTGCTAGGTGCGTTTGTTCTAGTGAATGGATTCTTCTTCTAGTCTCAACTCTTGCGTCTTTCTTTCCGATAATCTGATCTGAAGGATGATTCTTCTGTACTCGTTTGTTAGGTGTTTTTGGAGTTACTTAATGAACTTGCTCTTTTGTTTCTGTCGGATCCTCTTCGTCTTCCCCTTCTTTTTCATCTTTTGTTTCTTCTTTGTAAAGTTGTTCCATTGATTCATTTTCTTCTTCCTTTAATTCTTGTCTACATGTTTCATCAATTGTTACATTTATTCTTTCCACCACTTTGTTGAATCTCAGGTTGTAACACTTGTAATATTTTCTTGTACTTGAGTAACCAAGAAGTACTCCTTTGTCCACACGAGAATCAAACTTTCCCATTCTGTCATCTTCTCTTTTGATGTAGCATTTTCTTCCAAAAACTCTGAAGTGCTTCACATTTGCTGGTCTTCCTTTCCATAGCTTGTAGGGATTTTTGTCAGTGTTGTTTCTGAGAATTAATTTGTTTTAAATGTGAACTATTGTATGCACTACCTGTGTCCAAAAATATATATGCCAATTTGCAATCCATTATCATTCTTCGATCCATTTCCTATACTATCTTATTCTTTCTTTCAACAACTCCATTCTGTTGAGGTGTCCTAGCAATGGAGAATTGCCTTTTTATTCCATGACTGCTGCAATAGTCCATAAATTACTTTGAAGTGAACTCTCCTCCATTATCAGATCTCAAGCATTTTATTTTTGAATTCATTTCATTTTCAACCATTTCCTTGTAGATCTTGAAGTTTTCAAAATCTTTTGACTTATTCTTGAGAAATAAAATTGTGGTCATTCTTGTATAATCATCAACTAATAAAATAAAGTGTTTCTCACCTTTTAATCCCTTTGTTGTAGTTGGTCCAGCTAGATCAATATTCACAATTTCCAGTGGTCTTGTCATTGAATATTCCTTTGATTTGTACCTGGTCTTTGTTTGCTGTCCTTGTTGCCAATGCTTGCATAAAGTGTTGGTTGGTGTCGTGATCTGGGGCATTTCTCTGACTACTTCTCTTTTGCTGACTTTGACAAGGTTATCAAAATGTATGTGACCCATTCTTCTATGTCATAGCCAACTTTCATCTTCCTTTCCTAGACAACACTTTTCATTTCCAATTTCACTTAACACATATATGTTGCTTGAAGTTCTCGCAGTTGTAGCAATTAATTTTCCTGAACCTTGTTTTCTTATCTCACACTTTTTTGAATCAAAAGTAACTTTATGACCTTGGTCACACATTTGACTCACACTTAGAAGATTATGTTTCATATCTTTTACTAGTAGAAAATTTTCTTCCTTTGTATTCTTGTTCCCAATTCTGACTGTGCATTTTTCAATGATTTTGGTTGAATCATCATTTCCAAAGGAGACGGAACCATCTTTTTCCTTTCGTAATGTAAGAAACCTGTCTCTATCACCTGTCATGTGTTTTGAACACCTACTTTCAACATACCAACCACGTTTCTTCTGCTTATCTTGTATATTCAGTGTGCATTATTCATTGCTATATTGATCCTTCTTTCTTATCCATGTCCTTTTCTGAGGTTCATGTCTATGACTGTTGTTATTCTGTTGCGGTTCTCTAGGAGGGACTGTCATTCTGCAATCTTTGGCCATGTGTCCAAAATTGTTACATTTGTAACATTCCACTTCAGTACTCAAAGATTCAAACCTATTGTAACTTCTTCTCTGTGTTTCACTAGGACTTCTTGGATAAGCCCTTTGTGTATGACTTTCAAAGTTGTTTTTGTTCCTATTGTTAGCTCTGCAATTCACAGCTTTATGTCCAAAATTATTACATGCATAACATAAACCAAAAAGATAGTTTGATACATGGGAGTTGAAGATCTTCTGAAAAGAGGTAGTCTTATGAATTCTTATACTTCCTAAGGCATATCTGTTGGTTGTTGATTCTGAATTCTGAATCATCTCGGTGGAGGAGTGTCCCTGTAATATTCCTTGTAGATCTTCCTATCCACCTTGATTGTTTCTGCAAATCTTTTTGGATATGTTTCTTGCTCTGTTGTTTTGGAGCTTGATCATTTTTCTGTCTGATTGTATCCAAGTCCGTAATTTTCATGATGAGGTTTTTGACTGCTAATAATGTCATCCAAAACTTTTAAGTTGTTCTGCATATTTTTCGTTTGAAGATCCTTTCTTAATGTGACAATCTTTGCTTCCAAATTTCTAATGATCTTGTCTTTTTCTTCTAGTTGTTCTTTGAGTGCTTGTTCATTTATTTTATCTTCTTCTATTTGAACCTTCAAATTTGTCATCATTTGTTCTAGTTATTGAGTGTCTTCTTTATTATCTAGTTCTTCTTGTAGTTTCTTGTTTTTATTCTTTTCTCTTCTGATAACTTCTCTGGCACACATTAATTCCTCTCGGTAGTCAACTTCTACCTCTTAGATTTCTTCTTCAACTTCTTCATATTGTTCTTTGACTTCTTCATATTCTTCTTCGGAGTCGTCTTTAGCAAAGTCTTCTACTACCGTGAATAGAACTCTTTTGGTCTCACTGTCACTGACTTCATCTTCATCTAATGATGAGATGTCTTCTTTGGTGCATAAGATTTTCTTGAAAACTTTCTTTGTGGTTCTTTTTCCTTTATATGTTTGTTTTATTTTTGAGTAACCTTCATCATTTCTCTTTTTCTTATAAGGACATTTGTTAGGAAAATGACCAATACCATCACAATTAAAACAAATTAAAGGAAGCTTACTTCTATACCTACCATCAGTTTCCTTGTTCAGTCTTTTGAAAAAGTTGGCCACTTCTTCATCATATTCCGAGACATCACTGTTGTTGCTATGTTCTTCTTTTTGCCTTCCCTTTTGCTTTGAATTTTTGGATGCTTTGAAGGCTACTTCTTTTATATATGGATTTTCCTGTTCAGNATATTCCGAGACATCACTGTTGTTGCTATGTTCTTCTTTTTGCCTTCCCTTTTGCTTTGAATTTTTGGATGCTTTGAAGGCTACTTCTTTTATATATGGATTTTCCTGTTCATTTCTCATTTCATATGTTGTGAAGATTCCATGTAATTTTTCCATGCTTATTGAGTTTAGATCTGATATTTCTTGTAGTGCTGATATCTTAGGGTCAAATCTCATAGGAAGAGATCTTAGTACTTTTTGAACAATTTCATATTCTTTGATTTCTTCTCCCAATCCTATGATTGCATTTACTGTTTCATCAATTCGTAAAAATTAAGCTTCAATATTCTCATATTAAGTTGTTCGAACTGACCTCTGTAAGTTTGAAGCTTTGTTGCTTTGACTTTTGAATCTCCTTCATAAATATTTTGAATTTTGTCCCAAAACTCTTTAGCGGATTTACAATGTGCAACTTTGGTGAATATCATTTCACTAAGACCATTAAAAGTGCATTTCTGGCTTTGGAATTATTATGACCAAGTTTCATTGCTTTTTCATTTGTTGGCGGAACTGTTGGTGCTATGTATCCATCTACAATCGATTGTCAATTTTCAAATCCCTGTGCCTGTATATATGTTTTCATCCTTATGCTCCAAAATGCATACTTTTGTCCATTGAACTGTGGTATTCCATTTTTATACAATTTGTTTCTCTCCATGATCTACCTTTCATTGGTTAAATAGATTTCTAAAGGAACCGGCTCTCATACCAATTGTTGGATTTCTGAGAGGGGGGGTGAATCAGTAATCGAGCAATTTAATCATTTTTAACCATATAATACAAGTGTTATATAAATGTAGAATTATCATCCAATAACTGCAGAGTAAATAAGAAATGAAAAAATGAAAAATCATACACATAGACAGTACACCAGTGTTTTACGTGGAAACCCAAAGCAGGAGAAAAACACAGAATGTTTTTTCTTATATGTCTTGAATAATTACATTCATTGGAAGCACCAAATTCCTTTGTTTTCCAGCTGCAACTTGAAGGAGACTCCAACCCCCTTGTTTCTCAGGATACAACTTGAGGGAAGCTCCAACTCCCCTATTCTCTGGCTACAACCATAAGGAGGCTACAACCCCCTATGTTCTCCAGCTACAACATGAAGGTGGCTACAACCACCTGTCCTTGCCCCATCCAACTGCCCTAAAGTAGAAGTAGAATGATGGAACCATTGTCAGACTATCACTGTGAGATATATTGTTGTAAACTTGTACCAATAAACCTAAGTCATGCATCAACCATGCATCAACCCGTACCTCAACCTGTAATCAACCTGTACCATAAACAAGTGCGTCAACCATGCACCAACCTGTACCAAACAACATGTAATCAACCTATACCATAGTGCATCCAACCATGTACCAAGCATGTACCAATCATGTGTCAACTACTCATAAACTATGACTCATCAATATGTACCAACATCATCAACAATACACCTCATGTATGTGCCAACTCATAAACTACTTGTCTCAACCATGTACCCAACATGTACCTTAACCAAAATCCCTCATTAATTTCATCATCCAAATATGATTTGTAACTCTGTAATATACCTGGTGTATATGATCACATACCTTCAAACCTTCCTTAACTTTCACAACAAGAGACTAGCATTTTCATCAAACTTTTCTTTAGTCTCACATGACTAGTTTGGGATTAGTCAACAACTCTAACTTGAAATAATCATAACTATGTACCTGTAATGAATAAAGATATGAAAATAGTAAGCAATGTTATTCAGTTTGTTTTATGCAATTCCTCTAGGTGCCACTACTTGGAACCTCTTAGAAAAGGAGTTATAGCAAAAATGACATACCTTGTTGAATTCTGGCTTATTCTAGAGAGCGACCTTGTAGAGCGTGCTCGCACAGAATATTTGTTGAATGGATCTAAAAATTTTACACATAATAGTAAGGAATGTACTATAACCAACACATTTGGTCTTACTAAATTTGGATCTGTTATGAATAAGTTATGATGTTTTTACCTGAAACACATGTTTTAGACTAGTTTCAGGACTAGCCACAAACCCTATTTTCCACGGAGTGTAACTCCAAAAATACAACGAACCACAAGTTGAAATTTTTACCACAGATACTTGGATATGTTTTCTCAGTGGTCTATCAATTTCACAGTCTAATTTATTCTATAAAAAAAATTATTGCGAAAATGGTGAGATGACTTTTAAATAACATACCTTAGAAAGCATCATCAAAAGAATTTGTCCTCTCTTGAATTACAGTCTTCTTTTCTTCACCTTACCTCTGAAATTCAGCTTAGATATTCTTTGGTTAACTTAGTCACCTATAGATATTCAATATTCTCAAGTGTGATATAAAATGAGAGAGCCTTTGTTATAACCCTAAATTGCACTATCCCTGCTTACCTGGCAT
>JASDQU010011241.1:26824-38022 GCA_032191745.1 Picea mariana
TTTTGGGGCTTCTAGATGACATATGAGGGTCCTCCAACTTCGTAAGGCCATAAATCTGAAACCGTGAGGAGTTATGTGATGTTCCACATACCACCAGAAATGGAATGACATGTACTATCCATATAGAATAGTATTACCTACAAATATATCAAAAATCATACCATTATCCATCAGACAAACTTGGGTCCATTACCCAAACCTAGGTTCTCCAACTTCTGATGGCCATAACTCTCTAACCGTGAGGAGTTATGTGACGTTCCACATACTACCAATAATGGAATGACATGTGCTATCCATACATAATAGTATTACCTTCAAATATATTAAAACTCATACCATTATAAATTAAACAACCTTGGGTCCATTACCCAAACCTTTGTGCTATTGGAATTCGCTACCGGACTTTCTTCAAGGGTTGACATCAATGAAAAACAACCTCAATCAACAGATCTATGCTCTAAAAACTAAAATTTGGACATATCCATGAGACATACAAGGTGGATCTATGTGTCAATACAGACTTATGAATACTCCATCGTAACCTATATCGATATGGTGAGATCCAGGGTCTTCATTTCCATCGCCTCAAAGTATGAATCTAGCCATGTGATTATAGGTGTTGAAGTCGAACATGGTAGAAACCACTTGATTATTGGTCATTAATGGATACCATTAACAAGTGAGATGGAAATTACAATTGATGTCAATGAACCCCAAGGTACTCTAGTACAATCCAACGAATGTGACTTAATGAGTTGAAGTCGAACACTCAATGGAATATTCCAAAAGGGCCCAATGATGTGAACCAACTATTGAAAGAGAGGAAACATGCCATTGAGACATGCAGGTTCCAAGGTACTAAATGATTTCTATGTCTAATTCCTGGATACTGAGTTGAAGTCGATAGGAAAAGACTCGTCACAAGAGGCCTTTAATGTATCCCCCATCAATGACATGAAATATGTAATAGATTTGAAGTAGATGAAGTGATTCAAAACTGACTCGGGGAAGACCAACATGGTAATATTTTGAGTAATACATATGGATGACTCAATAGAAGGCTCGTTTAGGTTGAGTTTCGTTTGAACATATGAACAACACGAAAATTGTATTGGAAACATTGACTCAAGGAGGACCCAACATATGGACTTGTGGATGGTAAAATGAGAGACAAATGGATTTCCCAACCTGGATACAATGATGGAGAGGTGAGTCATGTTCAAGAAAAACTTATTTCCACTAACACTGATACATATATACAGTTCTTTCCTAATTTTCCCCCACCATTTCTGGCAACTACCTCTTTATTTTTATGCAAGCTTGAGGAGGATAGCATATGCTTGTAATGTAAGCTCATCCTTTGTATGAGTCCCTCAGATTATGTTTAACGAACCCTAGGAAGGAGTGGTTTCATCCCATATGGGCCTTCCCATGTTTTTTTTACGAGTCCAAAGAAAGAAAACTCAGTGGTCTTTTCATATTTATGGAATTTAAAAATTACTTAAAGAGGACTCTATAAAATTTTTTAATCATGCTTGATTAGAGTGTTCCTTTTTCGTAAAGTTGTCTAATGAGACCAAAAAAGAGATAAACTACTGCTCAACAGACATTTTATTCAAATACTTTAATGATCATGAAAAGAACAAGATTGCTCGACAATCTCTTCTTATTTAGAGAGTCTGAAAAGAGCTTAAAGGGAAATCCAAGGGGTTCCTTTTTCGTATAACCTTTACGAGTTCGAAAAAGTGATAAAAGTTTACTCGGTTACATTCTCAGGTATTTACGAGCATGAGAAAGAACAAATACTAAGCTCGGGACTGTTTTGATTTTTACGCAAGTGTTGGCATAGGGGCAGACCCAGGGTTCAACACTACAATAGCGCACCAACAAAACCCTAACTACCGGCCTTTTTAGAAACACCTACGAAGCAAATGAAGTCTCACTTGAGGTAGAGGTAGGGGTGGTTGCAGGACTCCGATGTCTGCAACCTTAGCTGGGACACATATTTATGATTGTAACACTTTAACATAACACTTAGCAGTTGTAGTTCATCAATAGTCTCCTTTAGCTTACAGCGCAGATAAAACCTAGTAACAAAATCGGTGCAATATTCACATAGATCTAATATAACCAAGCACTAAAGACATAAACATAGGTCAGATCTAACATTCATTCAAATTATTCAGCACTAAGCTTATCATATCAGATTCATCTAACATACATTAGTGCACTAAGAATTTAATCACATAAACAAGAGAACACTCAAAATGCACAAATAAACCACAACACAGGATATACGTGGTTCACCCCCTCCCCGGGGTTACATCCACCAACTCTTCTTCTCTTTATTGTCTTCTTTCAATATTCTACATGCATAGAGTCTTGAGATATTACTCCGCAGAGGAAAAGAGATTTGTGCACATCACTAGATCCTCCTTCCCTGAGTTACAACACAAATCCTTCCACAGTCTCTTACGATCACTTGCACTTAGCTCTGCAAGTCTTACACAGTATGCAAAAAGAAATTACAATTACCACTTGCACTTAGCACCTAGCATCACGTAGATGTCTCCCTTGCCCTAACACTTAGCAAGGTATCAATCCCCTTCCTACATCGCCTAGACATCTATTTATACATTACAAAATCGGGCCTAAACATGGGTAAACCCATGGGCCGACATCCCAATGCCCGTTACATAAGCCCAAAACCCAAAAAGACCTAAAAAGGGGTCGATATCCCATGATCTCCACTTTGACTTTCTCTCTANGTAGGTCAAATATGACCAAGGATCCTCAAAAATTGTTCAAGGGCCAACAGGCCACCAACACTCACCTGTGACTCGTCCCGAGTCACTCTAGTGTGCGTAGCTCTGCTTTGAAAGCCTCGAGCTTGTCTCAAGCTTCTTTGACCTGTTGTTGTGCCACGACCTCCTATTCGGTGAACTCTTGGATTACTACTTTGTTGATAGGTCCCTCCAAGCGTTGTTCAACTGCATTGACGACTTGCTTTAGTTCTTCTCCTCGGCCTTCAATTTCTACTAATAGTTGGCAAGACTCATCTTGTATTAGTTGGAGCCTCTGAGTCAATTCCATGACTTTGCTCTGAATGATGTGGATCTGATGTTGAGCAGTGCGATGTTCTTGGGATCGCTTCATCCTCTCAATGACTAGCAGGGGATTCAACTGCACCTGTATTGTTTCCGATTGCTTCTTTTCCTCCTAGAGCTGTGACTCCAGTGCCTTTAGTTAATAATCCTCAGTGAGTTGCTCATAAGTCTGGGAACTTCGATCACTTAGTTGTTTACATTCCATGGTGAGGGCCTTGATTATTTCAATTGTGCTTCGAGCAGTTGCTTCTCTTTGATCTTGTAGACCCGACGGAGTGCAGGGCACTATACGTAGCTCTAAGTCTGCTATTCTTTGTTGTAGCTGCTAGATAGCTTCTACGAGCTGCTCTACTTGATTCTCCACTTGGTCTTCTGCCTTTAGCTCTAATCCTATCACAGAGAAGTGCTATGTCGACTGCTTCTTTGACTCCCAACTATTCTGTGAGAAAATGTTATTTTTCTTACTTGGCCTCCGCCCTCTCTTCTTCAAACTTGGCTTGAAGGTCCTCTTTCTCCTTTTGTGCAACCCAAAGTTGCTTTACCATTTCTTCCTGGGCTTGTTTTAGGGTTGTTGTGGCCTGGACTTTCTCATCTTGTGCTTGACGAAGGTGAGATTCGGTCGCATCAGCAAGTCTGTGGAGTTGGGTAGGCTCATCTCCCAACTCTGGTTCTTCTGATGGCGGGGGTGCTGTGGATACTGCATGACTGGATTGAAGGGCTTGTTGTACCCCTCTGAGTTCAACCTTGATTCTATCATACATCTCCTCCTACTTGGCTTCATGTTTCTAAAAGATGTCCTATGAGGCATATGCTACAACTGTGATGATGAAGTCGAATTCATCTACAGTGAGCATAGTCTACATCTTAGTCAAAGTGGCTCTGGATTTATTTCAGGAAGTGGGTTTTGTGGGGGAAACCTTCCTTTTTTTCAAGGGATTAGACTCATCAACAAGATCCTTAGGTGATGTTACTTCGCCTTGTTTCTGTTGATATTCTCTGCCATTTGTCTTTTCTACTTTGTCATCACCCCCTCGGCCAGGTGATACTGAAGCAGTTTCTTCCGATGCGTTGCTCATGTCTTGGACTTCTTCAGTCTTCTTTCTTCTGCTGGTTCCAGGTGTGTCGTGTTCTTTGTGAGTGACCTCTGAGCTGTCAAGTTCAGGATGAGACATCTCTGCAGGGTCAGCGGGGATGAGGAGCTCTGTAGACCTGTCCTTAGTTATCTCTTCGAGGTCCTCCTCTGTGAGCTTATAGTATGATTGAAGCTCCTCTTTATGCTCGTCTACGCACACAGTGATATAGATGAAGTGTTGATCTGCGTGGAACTTCATGAGAGGTCTGAACCAGTATATGGTTTTTGGCATCATGCGAGGGAAAACTTCGATGGCCTTCTTCAGTTGGAGATAGTATGTGTGGAAGACCACGTTCGACTACCACTATTTTCCCATATCGCTGGAGTACCAGAGTGTGGTGAATTTTGCAGCGATTGGATTGAATGGATTGATGTCTAGGAAGGTCGCACCTTCCGGCATCTCCCAAGCGGTAAATGCGATGAGGAATAGGAGCTAGCTAAAGTGGAACTCATAGCCCTGATATTAAGCTTCATGGAAGTCTAATTCTAGCTGGTTGACCAAGTACTTCACCCAGTTCATCTGGAGTCCTTCTACACATTTCCTCGCGAGGTCAACAATGGATCCTGTGACCTCTGTAGGTCTGTTCTTCCTTACGAGATTTCCTGCGATCAGCTGGCAGGCCAGGCACATTGTGCCATTCTGGATGGAAGCTAACTTGTAACCTCACATCCCCTTTTCTACATCGCCATATGTGTCTTTGATCTTTTGTTCCAATGTGCGATCTGTAGCCTTTCCTGGGTAGAATTCCTGTGGGTCAGGTCCCTGCATGCTCAATCCAGTGATCCTATGGATCAGCATTGGATCGACTATGATGCATCAGTCTAGCCATAGGTAGCCACCATGGTAACATGAGAGTAGGATCTTAACACACGCGTTAACCTCTTGGTGCCTTCCAAAGTGCAGAATCTTCATTACATTCAAGAGGGTGGACTACGCGAGGTTCATAGTCCATGGTTGGGGGATTACTTTCAAGTTCTCCCCCTTCGTCCTCATCAAGTATTTGTAAGGAGTGAGCATATTATGGTTCTTGTGGTCTCCTAGGTTGAATTTGATGAACTTAAATGTCACGATCTTATCCTGGTGCATTCAAACTACACGTATCCCCTTCGGGAGGTATGTAGTAACCATGGTGTAATCAAAGTCCTTCAGGACACTGTCACGACTCACCGTGCCAGCTAGAGATGGGATGTAGTTTGGTAAGATGGTTGGGATTAACTTCACATTAGCTAGGTCATCTTTGTGCTTGGTTATCTTCCTTGTTGCCGGTCGGGATGGTCCAGATCTGTGAGCAATTGATGGAGAGGCTTGCACTCCTCTCATCGATGATGCCTGAATACCTGCAGACATTACTTTCTCGGCCATGAGATCGATGAGAACTTCTTCGACGGATTTCTCTACGGCGCTGAGCTTGTCTGACATACACTCCTATATTAGATAACTCAGGTGGATGAATGAGTTTTCAATGCAATGTAACACGTGTTGATCTCAATAAACACAGCGCGGTATCAATGAGTTGGATTGGATACAATTCGCAAAAGTGTTCTCGGTGCAACAGTCTAAGGGATAAGTAAACACAATGTAAGAGATCTCTCCAACGAATGAGAGGTCTTCATCAATGCGGTTCTATCCATTACAGCATGGTCCCAATGGTCTGATGGCAAGTATTCGAGCCATTATTGTTGTTCTAACTGTTCGGGTCATCGGGCTAATGGTTATAATTCTTTCAATGGTTATATCGCTTCTCCATGGCGAAGTGCCATGTTGCGCTGTTCTGATATCCCAACGAAGTTTCAGTCTTGCAAACCTTCCATCTGTGAAGTCTCCTCTAGGACCTTCTGTAACTTTTTTCTCTTCTTACTGAGTTTTCTAGCCTTCTTCCTGGTGATGTTTGTCTCGGTATTCCTTTTTCCATTCCGATTCTTATCTCTTTTTGGAAAAGTAACTTTGCGTTGTTGAGATTCTTTCGTAGGGTCAGAGAGTAATATGTCTTCTCTCTTTGGGTAGGTACTTCAGTCTTCTGTGAGTCTTCTTGTGTTCTTTTAACTTCGACATACAAGTTTCTGGTTCTAAGTAGCTTTGATCTGTTCTCATGTTCTTCAATCAAGTGTGCTATCCTCCTAGTCATGAAATATTTTAATTCTTTCTTCTTCTGCTCTAAGACTTCCTCTTCTTTTATTTTGGCTTGATCCTTTTCAATCCAAGGTTTTCCTAGTAATATAACAAATGGGGCGTTGTTCTCAATAAATTTAACAATCTCAAAATCTTCCTCTGTCGAAGTTCCATGAGCACTCATAGATATCTTGGTGAGTCTTCCACTTTGGGTTATCAACTTTCCTCTAAATAATCCTATTCCTCCCAATGAAGGAATCATAGCACGCTTTCCTAAAGATTCTCAAGTTCTTTCTGTCATGATATTAACCCATGTTTCTTCATCCAGAGCACAATCAATGTCAAAGTCTCCTATTCTTGCTTCTATGCATTCTTTTTCTTTGAAGATCTCTGATAATTTGATATTTTTGTGATGATTTAGGGGTTCTTTCATTTGTAGTAATACATTCTCTGATTCCTTCTAGGGTTCTTCCATGGTCACAGTTTCTTGGTCTTCCTTAGGGTTTTCTTGTCTCATATTCATTCTTTCAACCTTAGCAATCATTCTAGGGAAATCTAGAACGTCATGGTCCATAGCTTTACAACAAAGACAACTAGGCCTTCTACCAGGGCATTCCTTAGCAAGATGTCCCGGTCTTCTGCAACTATAACAAAGGATTAGTCTTATTTTTCTTTTAAATGATCCCCAACATTTCTTGTACTGTGCACTAGGATCATAATATCTAACCTGCAAAAAATTCTTTCTAGGATCCTGCATCCATTTGTTAGTCCAAACATTCTTTCTATGCATAGGAATAACATATCTTTCACTATTTTTGTTAGATCTACTCATATCAAACCTTCTTTACTCTAGTTGTGCCCTACTTTTCAAGCTAGGACAAAATTTGTCAAACCTGCCTAGATCCATACTTTTGAAACAAAAATTTCCACTTATCTTACTTTTTCAATCAAAACTTTTCACTATTCTTACCTTTATCAGAACACAAAGATTTCAGGTCTTACCTCTTTTCTTCATATCTGACTCCTCTTCTTGGCACATATCTTCACAGGTCAAGTAGAATACTGCGCACTAGGGAAACATATCTAACCATAGAGATTTCTCTTTTCTTTAGTTCCTAGCAATCACAGTCTCAGTCCTGGCAACGAAACCATTTGTTGGCACAGGGGTAGACCTAGGGTTTAACGCTAAAACAATGCACCAACAAAACCCTAACTACCAACCCTTTCGACAACACCTACAAAGCAGATGAAGTCTCACCCGAGTTAGAGGCAGGGGTGGTTGCAGGACTCCGATGTCTACAACCTTAGCTGAGACACAGATCTATGATTGTAACACTTTAACAGAGCACTTAGCAGTTATAGTTCATCAATATTCACCTTTAGCTTACAACGCGGATAAACCCTAATAACAAAATTGACGCAGTATTCACACAGATCTAATATACCCAAGCACTAAGCACATCAACATAGGTCAAATCTAACATTCATTCACATTATTTAACACTAATCTTATCATACCAGATTCATCTAATATACATCAACGCACTAAGAATTTAATCACGTAAACAAGAGAACACCCAAAACATAAGATATATGTGGTTCATCCCCTCCCCGGGTCTACGTCCACCAACTCTTCTTCTCTTTATTGTCTTCTGTCAATATTCTACATGCATAGAGCCTTGATATCTTACTCCGCAGAGGACAATAGATATGTACACATCGCTAGATCTTCCTTCCCTAAGTTACAACACAAAGCCTTCCACAGTCTCTTATGATCACTTGCACTTAGCTTTGCAAGTCTTACATAGTATCCACAAAGAAATTACAATTACCACTTGCACTTAGAACCTAGCATCACATAGATGTCTCCCTTTCCCTAGCACTTAGCAAGGCATCAATCCCCTTCCTACATCACCTAGACATATATTTATACATTACAAAATTGGGCCTCAACATGGGTAAACCCATGGGCCGACATCCCCATACCCGTTACATAATTCCAAAACCCAAAAAGCCGTAAAAAGGGGCCAAGATCCTGTGATCTCAGCTTCGACTAGCACTCCGACTGCGAAAGCCTGTCGAAGTCCCAAAAGTAGGTCAAATATGACCAAGGATCCTCAAAACTTGGTCAAGGGCCAACAACAAGCTTAAAACAAAACAAAACTATGCTTGGGATAGATTTTATTTTTACACAAGATTAAAACTAAACAAAACAATGCTTGGACCTGGTTTCATTTTTACATAAGCTTGAACCAAAGGAAACTATGCTTTAGGTAGGTGGTTTCATTTGTACACAAGATTGAACTAGAGAAAACTATGCTTGAGAATTTGGGTTCAATCCCCAAACCTATGTTTCATTTTTTAATGAGATTGACACAGAAAAAAGAACTATGCTTGTAACCTATGTTTCATTTTTTAATGAGGTTGCTACAGATGAAAAAACTATCCTCATAGTTAGTTTCATTTTTTAACAAGATTGAAATCATAAAACCATGCTCAAAGCTAGTTTCATTTTTTAATGAGATTGAAATCAGAAAACCATGCTCAAAGCTAGTTTCATTTTTTAATAATCTTGAAATCAAAAAACCATGCTCAAATCTGGTTTCATTTTTTAATGAGCTTGAAATCAAAAAACCATGCTCAAAGATGGTTTCATTTTTTAATGAGATTGAAATTAGAAAACCATGCTCAAATACGGTTTTATTTTTTAATGAGCTTGAAATCATAAAACCATGCTCAACACTCTCTTCTTGATCATGGATTTTAAGAGAACAATGCTCCAGAAGGACACCATGTCAAGGGACAAAAATTGATCATGGATTCCAAGAGATCGTCACTAGACGAAAGAAGCACAATCTGGAAGGAACACATGTCGAGGGTCGCAACAGGGGTAAGGAGATCAGTATCTAATAGCCCTACCAAATATATCACCATGTCAACTATCGGATCTAAGTCATAAGCGATTGAGCTTACAATGAGAGGCTCATCTGCATCTGCATCGACATCTGAAGGCATGTGAGACAATGTAAGTTTTAAACCTATGAAGTAAAGAAATGCATACAGATTCTTAAGAAAAACAAAACTTAATCAATGGCTCATACACATAGTACACAGAGATTTACGCTGGAAACCCTTAACCGGAATAAAACCAGCCTTCCTTAGTGTCGAACCTTTCAACTCTTCATTGTATTAATTTCACCATACAATATATACAATATTTTAAGTATTATGTAGCTACCAAAACCCTAATCCCTTAATTCGGGATTAATTTAGAAAACTGCTAAAAATAGAAAAATCTGCTAAAATAGCAAAAACCACCCCAAAAAAAACATTTCAGGGCACTGCCCCAAACGTTGCGCATAACTAGGGGGGGGGAACTGGGCCCCCCTGAGACCCCCCAGGAAAGCACTTGGTGCACATGACACAAAGAGTGAAGGAAGTTGGGATTGTCAGACACAGTTGTCGAATCTGACATGTCCACACACACATGCAAATAATATAACACATACCCAACAGACAACGCCACATAATTGACCTATGGTGGGGGAGATATCATCTGCATATAAGAATCATTCAAGGAGGTCATTGGGTTAATAATCCAATTAGGGCCAATTAAGAAGAGTTTATCAATAGTCACAACTCTTTCGTCATGAGGGAAATATATCACACAAAAAAGAGTGGACACGATAGCTTTCATGGTATAGAAATAATCTTGCCCAAGGAGTTAATCAAAATCCAAGGGGTATTGGACTACCATGATGTCAATAAAGATATTTTTCCCTCCCAAAGTTATGGGAAACCAAGGAAGGGTCCTTAAAGGTTGACTGGTTCTTCTGTTGAAATCCAACATATTCTACATAATTGACACAAGCTGAAGACAACCCAAAGCTTGCCAAGCAATAGAGGACAAAATACTAACGGACACACCTTCATCTATCAGTGTCTGAGGAAATTCCCAACCATAAAATTGTATTGTAATATTGAAAGGAATGTGAGAGGGAAGATGAGGTCCAGTTAGTGCTCCCCAATAAAAAAGGGTGGCCTCATTTCTTGGAGGAGGTTCCACGGGAGAAGGAGGAATGCCCCCTAGCAGGGTAGATTCTGCATCAACGAGAAAAACGTGGGCAGTATCAGGTTTACTCTCTAGTGGGAGAGTAGGATCGACCAATGACGAGATCATATCGACCACTTGGGTTTTATTCTCCAAATGTAGAATGGGGTCTACGGGTGGAATCATATCAACCGCTTGGGTTTCACTTTCTAACGGGAGAGTGGGATCGACCAAGGATGGGACCAGATCGACCACTTTTTCAACTAGTCCAACTAAGTATGTGACCATATTGGCTACTTGATCAATCGTACTAACCGACAAAGGGACCAGATTGATCATTCCATCAACTATAGGTGGGTTGAGAGTAAGCCTGCAGAAAGCAGCCGGAAGTTGAGGTTGGGAAACAGTCATGTCTTCCAATAATTTTGAGGCTTCTTCCATACAAGGGAAAAGGTGAGTTTGATTACTCCCTCCTCATAACACACAGGGGAACTTGACTCTACTTTTCTTCTTCCCAATTGTATCTTGACTAGCTAACGGGAGGTCATCAACATGTTTTTCAGAGGCTGACGACATGGGCTAGCGAGGGTGTGTAGACCATGATTCTATAACCTTGTATAGACTAGGGAAATCCTTAATAAAATGGCTACCCTTACAAATCCTGCAAGGGTACTTGGGCTTACGGGTTGTTTGTGTAATCTTGGAATCATCAACACTCCCAATATGATTAATAATTGGTTGTTGTTCAACATGTTTGGCAGTGGTTGGAAGTTTGGACCCTTGCTTATTTTTCTTCTT
>JASDQU010011241.1:38072-57069 GCA_032191745.1 Picea mariana
CAGAATCCTCGGTGAGTCTCTTATAAGTCTGGGAAATTCAATCACTTAGTTTTTTACATTCCATGGCGAGGGCCTTGATTCTTTCAACTACGCTTCGATCAGTTTCTTCTCTTTGATCTCATACATCTGGAAGAGTGCAGGGCACTGTACGTATCTCTAAGTCTACTATTATTTGTTGTAGCTGCTAGATATCTTCTGCGAGCTGGGCTACTTGATGCTCAACTCAGTCTTTTGCCTTTGGCTCTAAGCCTATCATAGAGCGACTTTCTTTGTCGACTGCTTCTTTGAATCCCAGTTGTTCTGTGAGCAACTATTCTTTTTCTTGCTTGGCCTCCGCCCTCTCTTCTTCAAACTTGGCTTGAAGGCCCTCTTTCTCCTTTTGTGCAACCCAACGTTTCTCTACCATTTCTTCCTAGACTTGTTTTAGGGCTATTGTGGCCTGGTCTTTCTCAGCTTGTGCTCGACGAAGGTGAGCTTCGGTTGCATCAACAAGTCTACAGAGTTGGGCGGGCTCATCTTCCAATTCTGGTTCTTTTGATGGTGGGGGTGCAGTGGATACTGTGCAATTGGATTGAAGGGCCTGTTGTACCCCTCTGAGTTCAACCTCGATTCTATAGTACATCTCCTCCTTCTTGGCTTCATGTTTCTACAAGATGTCCTGTGAGGCATCTGCTACAGATGTGATGATGAAGTCGAATTCATCTACAGTGAGCACAGTCTACATCTTAGTCAAGGTGGCTCTGGATTTCTTTCGGGAATTGGGTTTCGTGGGGGAAACCTTCCTTTTGTTCAAGGGATCGGACTCATCAACAGGATCCTTAGGCGATGTTACTTTGCCTTGTTTCTGCTGATATTCTCTGCCATTTGTATTTTCTACTTCGTCATCACCCCCTCGGCCAGGTGATACTGAAGTAGTTTCTTCCGGTGCGCTGCTCAAGTCTTGGACTTCTTCAGTCTTCTTTCTTCTGTTGGTTCCAGGTGTGTCATGTTCTTTGTGAGCAGCCCCCAAGCTATCAAGTTCAGGATGAGACATCTCTGCAGGATTAGCAGGGATGAGGAGCTCTGTAGACCAGTCCTTGGTTATCTCTTCGCGGTCCTCCTCTATGAGCTTATAGTATGACTGAAGCTCCTCTTTATGCTCGTCTGCACATGTAGTGATATAGATGAAGTGTCGATCTATGTGGAACTTCATGAGAGGTATGAACCAGAACAGGGTGTTTGGCATCATGCAAGGGAAAACTTCGATGGCCTTCTTCAGTTGGAGATAGTACATGTGGAAGACCACGTTCGACTGCCATTATTTTCCCATATTGTTGGAGTACCAGAGTGTGGTGAATTTTGCAGCGAGCGGCTTGAACGGCTCGATGTATGAGAAGGTCACACCTTCCAACATCTCCCAAGCAGTAAATGCAATGAAGATCAGGAGCTAGATAAAGTGGAACTCATAGCCCTGATATTGAGCTTCATGGAAATCTAATTCTAGCTGGTTGACCAAGTACTTCACCCAGTTCATCTGGAGTCCTTCTACACATTTCCCCGTGAGGTCAACAATGAATCCTGTGACCTCTGTAGGTCTTTTCTTCCTTACGAGATTTTTTTCCATTAGCTGGTAGGCTAGGCACACTGTGCCATTCTATATGGAAGATAACTTGTAACCTCGCGTCCCCTTTTCTACATCACCATATGTTTCTTTGATATTATGTGCCAATGTATGATCTATAGCCTTTCCTAGGTATAATTCCTATGGGTCGGGTCCCTGCATGCTCAATCTGATGATCCTATGGATCAGTGTCGGATCGACTGTGATGCGTCAGTCTAGCCATAGGTAGCCATCATGGTAACATGAGAGTAGGAGCTTAACACACGCGTTAACCTCCTAGTGCCTTCAAAAGTGTGAAATATTCATTACATTCAAGAGGGTGCACTTCGTGAGGTTCATAGTCCATGGCTGGGGGATTACTTTCAAGTTCTCCCCCTTCGTCCTGGTCAAGTATTTGTAAGGAGCGAGCATATTATGGTTCTTGTGGTCTTCTAGGTTGAATTCGATGAACTTAAACATCACGATCTTATCCTAGTACGTTCAAAATGCATGTATTCCCTTTGGGAGGTACGTAGTAACCATGGTGTAATCAAAGTCCCTCAGGACACTGTCACGAATCACCGCACCAGCCAGAGACAGGATGTAGTTTGGTAAGATGGTTGGGATTAACTTCGCGTTGGCTAGGTCATCTCTGTGCTTGGTTATCTTCTTTTTTGTTGGTTGGGATGGTCCAGATCCACGAGTAGTTGACAGAGAGGCTTGCACTCCTCTCGTCGATGATCCCTGAATACCTACAGACGTTACTTTCTTGGCCATGAGATCGATGAGAACTTCTTCGACGGATTTCTTTGCAGCGCTGAGCTTGTCTGACATACACTCTTAGATCAGATAACTCGGGTGGATGAATGAGTGTGCAATGCAATGGAACATGTGTCGATCTCAATAAACACAATGCAGTATCAATGAGTTGGCTTGGGTACAATTCACAAAAGTGTTCTCGGTGCAACAGTCGAAGGGCTAAGTAAACACGATGTAATAGATCTCTCCAACAAATGAGAGGTCTTCATCAATGCGGTTCTATATGTTGCAGCATGGTCCCAATGGTATGATGGAAAGTATTCAGTCCATTACTGGTGTTCTAACCGTTCGGGTTAGTGGGATAATGGTTATAATTCTTTCAACGGTTATATCTTCTCCATGGCAAAGTGCCATGTTGCACTATTCTGATATCCCAATGAAGTTCCGGTCTTGCAAACCTTCCCTCTGCGAAGTCTCCTCTGGGACCTTCTGTAACTTTTCTCTCTTCTTACTGAGTTTTCTAGCCTTCTTCCTGGTGATGTTTGTCTTGGTATTCCTTTTTCCATTCTAATTCTTATCTTCTTTTGGCATAGTAACTTCGCGTTGTTGAGATTCTTTCGTAGGGTTGGAGAGTAATACGTCTTCTCTCTTTGGAGTAGGTACTTCAGTCTTCTATGAGTCTTCTTGTGTTCTTTTAACTTCAACATTCAAGTTTCTGGTTCTAAGTAGCTTTGATATGTTCTCATGTTCTTCAATCAAGTGTGTTATCCTCCTAGTCATGAAATATTTTAATTCTTGCTTATTTTTCTCTAAGACTTCCTCTTCTTTTCTTCTGGCCTGATACTTTAAAATCCAAGGTTTTCCTAGTAATATAGAAAATGGGGCATTGTTCTCAATAAATTTAACAATCTCAAAATCTTCCTCTGTCGAAGTTCCATGAGCACTCATAGAAATCTGGGTGAGTCTTCCATTTAGGGTTATCAAATTTCCTCTAAATAATCCTATTCCTCCCAATGAAGGAATCATAGCATGCTTTCCTAAAGCTTCCCAAGTTCTTTCTGTCATGATATTCACCCGTGTTTCTTCATCCAGAACACAATCAATGTCGAAGTCTCCTATTCTTTCTTCTATGCATTATTTTTATTTGAAGATATCTGATAATTTTATATTTTTGTGATCATTTAGGGTTTCTTTCATTTGTAGTAATATATTCTCTGATTCTTTCTGGGGTTCTGCCATGGTCACAGTTTCTTGGTCTTCCTTAGGGTTTTCTTGTCTCATATTCATTCTTTCAACCTTAGCAATTATTCTAGGGAAATCTAGAACATCATGGTCCATAGCTTTACAACAAAGACAACTAGGTCTTCTACCAGGGCATTCCTTAGCAAGATGTCCTGGTCTTCTGCAACTATAACAAAGGGTTAGTCTTCTTTTTCTTTTAAATGATCCCCATCTTTTCGTGTACTGTGCACTAGGATCATAGTAGCTAACCTACAAAAAAATCTTTCTAGGATCGTACATCCATTTGTTAGTCCAAACATTCTTTCTATGCATAGGAATAACATATCTTTCACTATTTTTGTCAGATCTACTCATATCAAACCTTCTTTCATCTATTTGTGCCCTGATTTTCAAGCTAGGACAAAATTTATCAAAAATACCTAGATCCATACTTTTGAAACAAAAATTTCCACTTATCTTACTTTTTCAATCAAAACTTTTCACCGTTCTTACCTTCATCAGAACACAAAGATTCCAGGTCTTACCTCTTTTCTTCAGATCTGACTCCTCTTCTTGGCACAGATCTTCATTGGTCAAGTAGAATACTTCGCACTAGAGAAACATATCTACCCACAGAGATTTCTCTTTTCTTTAGTTCCCAATAATCATAGTCTCAGTCCCAACAATGGAACCATTTGTTGGCATAGGGGCAAACCCAGGGTTCAATGCTAAAACATTGCACCAACAAAACCCTAACTACCAGCTCTTTTGACAACACCTACGAAGTAGATGAAGTCTCACCCGAGTTAGAGGTAGGGGTGGTTGCAGGACTCCGATGTCTGCAACCTTAGCTGGGACACAGATCTATGATTGTAACACTTTAACAGAGCACTTATCAGTTACAATTCATCAATATTCACCTTTAGCTTACAGCGCAGATAAAACCTAATAACAGAATCGACGCAATATTCACATAGATCTAATATAACCAAGCACTAAGCACATCAACATAGGTCAAATGTAACATTCATTCACATTATTTAGTACTAATCTTATCATACCAGATTCATCTAACATACATCAGTCCACTAAGCATTTAATCACATAAACAAGAGAACACCCAAAACACACAAAGCAACCACAACACAAGATATACGTGGTTCATCCCCTCCCTGGGGCTACGTCCACCAACTCTTCTTCTCTTTATTGTCTTCTGTCAATATTCTACATGCACAAAACCTTGATATCTTACTCCATAGAGGACAATAGATATGCACACATCGCTATATCCTCCTTCCCTAAGTTACATCACAAAGCCTTCCATAGTCTCTTACGATCACTTGCACTTAGCTCTGCAAGTCTTACACAATATGCACAAAGCAATTACAATTACCACTTGCACTTAGAACCTAGCATCACATAGATGTCTCCCTTGCCCTAGCACTTAGCAAGGTATCAATCCCCTTCCTACATCGCCTAGACATCTATTTATACATTACAAAATTGGGCCTCAACATGGGTAAACCCACGGGCCAACATCCCCATACCCATTACATAAACCCAAAACCCAAAAAGCCATAAAAAGGGGCCAAGATCCTGCAATCTCTGCTTCGACTTGCGCTTCGCCTTCGACAGCGTGTCGAAGTCCCAAAAGTAGGTCAAATATGACCAAGGATCCTCAAAACTTGGTCAAGGGCCAACAACAAGCTTAAAACAGAACAAAACTATGCTTGGGATAGATTTTATTTTTACACGAGATTAAAACTAAACAAAACTATGCTTGGACCTGGTTTCATTTTTACACAAGCTTGAACCAAAGGAAACTATGCTTTATGTAGGTGGTTTCATTTGTACACAAGATTGAACTAGAGAAAACTATGCTTGAGAATCCAGGTTCAATCCCCAAACCTCTGTTTCATTTTTTAACGAGATTGACACAAAAAAAATAACTATGCTCGTAGCCTATGTTTCATTTTTTAATGAGGTTGCTACAGATGAAAAAACTATCCTCGTAGTTGGTTTCATTTTTTAACAAGCTTGAAATAATAAAACCATGCTCAAAGCTAGTTTCATTTTTTTATGAGCTTGAAATCAGAAAACCATGCTCAAAGCTAGTTTCATTTTTTAATGAGCTTGAAATCAAAAAACCATGCTCACATATCGTTTCATTTTTTAATGAGCTTGAAATCAGAAAACCATGCTCAACACTCTCTTCTTGATCATGGATTCCAAGAGAACAATGCTCCAGAAGGACACCATGTCAAGGGGAAAAAATTGGTCATGGATTCCAAGAGATCTTCACTGGACGAAAGAAACACAATATGGAAGGAACACATGTCGAGGGTCGCGATAGGGGTAAGGAGGTCAGTATCTAATAGCCATACCGAATATATCACCATGTCAACTATCGGATCTAAGTCATAAGCGATTGAGCTAACAGTGAGAGGCTCATCTGCATCTGCATCGACATCTGAAGGCATGTGCGACAATGTAAGTTTTAAACCTATGAAGCAAATAAATGCATACAGATTCTTAAGAAAAACAAAAATTAATCAATGGCTCATACACATAGTACACAGAGATTTACACTGGAAACCCTTAACCAGAAGGAAACTAGCCTTCCTTGGTGTCACACGTTTCAACTCTTCATTGTATTAATTTCACCATACAATATAAACAATATTTTAAGTATTATGTAGCTACCAAAACCCTAATCCCTTAATCCAGGATTAATTTAGAAAACCGCTAAAAATAGAAAAATATGCTAAAATAGCAAAAACCGCCCCCAAAAAAACATTTCAGGGCACTGCCTCGAACGCTACGCGTAACCAAGGGGGGCCAAAACTGGCCCCCCTTGAGACCCCCCAAGAAAGCACTCGGTGCACATGACACAAAGAGCGAAGGAAGTTGGGATCGTCAGACACAGTTGTTGAATCTGACATGCCCACACACACACATGCAAATAATATAACACATACCCAATAGACAACGCCACATAATTGACCTGTGGTGGGGGAGATATTGTCTGCATATAAGAATCATTCAAGGAGGTCGTTGGGTTGATAATCAAATAGGGCTAATGAAGGAGAGTTTATCAATAGTCACAACTCTTCCATCGTGAGGGAAATATATCACATGAAAAAGAGTGGACACGATAGCTTTCATGGTATAGAAATAATCTTGCCCAAGGAGTAAATCAAAATCCAAGGGGTATTTGACTACCATGACGTCAATAAAGACATTTTTCCCTCCCAAAGTTATGGGAAACTGAGGAAGGGTCCCTAAAGGTTGACTGGTTCTTCTTTTGAAAGCCAACATATTTTGCATAACCGACACAATCTCAGGACAACCCAAAGCTTTCCAAGCAATAGAGGACAAAATACTAACGGACACACCTTCGTCTATCAACGTCTGAGGAACATCCCAACCATAAAATTGTACTGTAATATTGAAAGGAATGTGAGAGGGAATATGACGTCCAGTTAGCGCACCCCAATAAAAAAGGATGGCCTCATTTCTTAGAGGAGGTTCCATGGGAGAAGGAGGAATGCCCCCTAGTAGGGTAGATTCTGTATCAATGAGAAAAATGTGGGTAGTATCAGGTTTACTCTCTAGTGGGAGAGTAGGATCAACCAATGACGAGATCAGATCGACCACTTGGGTTTTATTCTCCAAAGGTAGAATGGGGTCTATGGGTGGAATCATATCGACCTCTTGGGTTTCACTCTCTAACATGAGAGTGGGATCGATCGAGGATAGGATCAAATCGACCACTTTGTCAACTAGTCCAACTAAGTATGTGACCATATTGGCTACCTGATCAATCAGACTAACCGAAAAAGGGACCAGATTGATCATTCCATCAACTACAGGTGGGTTGAGAGTAATCCTGCAGAAAGCAGCCAGAAGTTGAGGCTGGGAAACAGTCATGTCTTGCAATAATTTCGAGCTTTCGTCCATACGAGGGAAAAGGTGAGTTTGATTAATCCCTCCTCATACCACACAGGGGAACTTGACTCTACTTTTCTTCTTCCCTACGATATCTTAACTAGTTGACGGGAGTTCATTAACATGTTTTTCAAAGGCTGACGACATGGGCTGGCAAGGGTGTGTAGACCATGATTCTATAACCTAGTATAGACCAGGGAAATCCTTAAGAAAATGGCTACCCTTACAAATCCTAGAGGGATACTTGGGCTTACGGGTTGTTTGCGTAATCTTGGAATCATCAACACTCCCAGTATGATTAATAATTGGTTGTTGTCCAACATGTTTGGCAGTGGTTAGAAGTTTGGACCCTTGCTTATTTTTCTTCTTCTTAATCTTCCTTTTCTTCTTCTTCTTATCCACCAGGTTAGTATCTTCAGAGATTTCACTCGGTGAAGAAGATGAAACAGAAGAAGACCTTGCAAGTGAAGAAGGCTAAGAAGATTTACTAGACAAGAAGGCAAAGGATCAACATGATGTTGATGTTCTTGGGGGGAAGTTCTTACAGTTGAAGAACTTGTTGCATTCGGGATTACCGGAGTGGAAAAAAACCATACCGACAATCCAATTGTGAGACTTGGAAGGCTCAAAGTAGCGATGTAAGGAGGACCAACGTTTATGTAAGAAGGAAAAACAAAAGGTTCCCCTGCAGTAGGGGTTGTTTCATTTGTTGTTCCAGGAATTGACACCAGTAAACACAGATCCAACCTAAAGTCTACTAGGGAAAATAAACAAAACATGCTAAAAATATAAGAAAGCAAACAAACAAAACCTTCTCACAATGAACACACTAGTTGGTGATGAAATCCAATGTCGTGAGGACAATGTAAGAAAGGGTTAAGATAGAGCAGGTGGAAAAGTTACGTTGACGACCTTCTTAATAGACTTACACCCTGGTGCAAGCTCCCACACATAAACGTGGGTATGCCCTCGAAGGATCCTGAGTGAGTTTGGCCAACATTGATTCCAAGTACTGTGAAGACGTTCCCCTCCACAATCACCTTTTGTAAAGACCCTAAAGAGATAGGCTACTAAGGTTACCAATTACGACAATGATTACTGGGGAAATAGTTGACAGTTTGATACATGTGCAAGGGCAAGGTATCTAAGCCCGAAATTTCCTTGAGAAGGTCCGCACAGGATTTTCTTCTCAAGTGACCCCCAATAATACGTGCAATATCTACACTAAGAACAACAAAGCAGGGTGAGTAACTCTATCGGCCCTAATGCGACCTCGTGATTGACCCTTGTGTTATAAGGGATTCCCAGGACAAAATGTAATAAGTGGATTTACCACTTGCTAGCACAAGATTCTATGTTTGTTTATAGCTTTGGAAAGTTATCTTTCACACCTATTCCAAAGCCCTACACCCTAAGCTAATGTAGGTTTGCTACCAGAAAATATAAAAATGTCTAATCAATTTTTATAAGCGCTTTATTTTAAGGGTGTTGTTTACTCAAGAGGAGAATGGTGTGGACTAAATGATGTTTTGACCGACTCTAAACAATGCAAATAAATGAGAATTCAAATATTTCACTTCAATGAAAGCTATATTATGAGAAGGAGAAAATGTTTATCATTCCCAAATGCATAATGTCCCAAAATTTTATTAAACTCATTAATATCAAGATCTTCAAGAAATGAGCTAAAGAGACTGTACACCAATACATGATTCTTGCCCCCCCACTGACCATGAGGGGGGGATTTTTTTAAGAATCCAAGACCAAAAATGCCAAAAACTATGTGATTTTACTACTTCAAATGCAAGGATGCCCCCAATCTAAAATGTTTTCTTTTAAAACGAAATATTCAGAAAAATAAATGTTCTTTCATTAAACAATTCTAAAGAAAAAACAATGCTTTTTAACTGAAAGACACTCAAAGCAGGAGATAAAGTCTTTCAAAAGAACACAAGATAAAAAAAAATCAAAGAAGGCTAAAAGCAGATTCAAATATTGTCAAGCAGACTGTAATCAGACTATAATCAAACCCAAAAATTCACCCCAAAACTATATCTAAGATCTGGGCAAAGAGAAAGACTATCACTCAAAAAATTCTTCAGAAATCGTTGCGGGTAGTAGAAGGACACAGTGCAATGTTTAGGTATCATCGCAGGCAATAGAGGGACACAGTGCGACGACGTTGCACTAGTTTTCACAACAGGGTGCGATGATGACTAAAAATTGAGAAAAAAAAAATGACATATTTTTTTAATGAACTTTCAGGATCTGTAAGTCAACTTGGATTACCCAGTGACTCAGAGAATGAAAAATCAACAAAAGCAGGAAATCCAAAAGAAAAAAGGAAACAAACACCAAAAGACAACGTTCCTCAGTATGGTCACCCATTTTTTTATTGGACAAATTGGTAAGTGCGGACACAAACTAATCTCCCTAACTTCAACAATAAGCTAAAACAAAACAGAGCAGAATACAAACTTCTCCTTAGATTTCATTGTAATGTTAACTAGTTCATAGAGGGACAAATGACATACAATTTAAACGTCGTTTGATCCTCGCTAGTATCTTCCTTACTCCATCTTTAGATATGTGGGATGTTGAACCTATTAAGAAGAACAAACCAACAAAGAGAGAGAACAACGATATATATATTCCAATGAAGCCTATGCATAAGATCAAGGAGTTATACAATAAAAGTAGAGACACCTTTATAGGGAAGAAATGTATCACTGCATTACATTGATGAAAGTGAAGAATACAACATATGCCTTGATGTTGCAAGGTCCCTTCCAATGGACCTTTGATTCAACACACACACCTTTGCTCCAATTTTTTTGATGAAAAGTATTCACAACATGAATTGGAAAGCTAAAGCAAAGTTATCACAAGTACAATCTTCCGCAGAATTATTCATGCATAAACCAACCTAGCCTTTCCCATGAGAGATCCCTATTTATATAGGGTGAAAGAGGGATGGATGAGGAGATTAGGATGATCGCACTAAATCATAGAATTCGTTAAGATCCAAACCGATCGGAGGCCATCTCATCTTCTAGAAGATTCCCTTCTAGAAATTTCGTGAATTTCACCTGTTTCTGTTGTTTGAGCATCATCGCACCTTATGTAAAAGCCACCCGCGGCGATGTCATAGTCCATTTTTGGAGCATAATGCGATGATCAAGCATCATCACACCCCAAACATTTAGCAGGGTGCGACGATCTCTTTTGATATGGTTTTTAAGAAAGATGATTCACTTTTCTCATTGAGAAAGTCTCATTTGGTATCTTCAGGGAACATAGAAGTGAGTTATGCACATATCATCAGTTGATCATAGGGGTGACCAAAATAATGTGTAATACTTAGATACATGTAGATCCTAATTCCTCCTGTCATCTTTTCCTGCACCATCATTGGGTTGTTCCACTCAAATTCTTATACCAGTTCAATGATTCTCGTGTTCAACATCCTGTCTATTTTAGCCTTCACCTTCTCCTTGTACCTCGAGTTTAACTTGTAATGCCTTCGTCGCAATGGTTGAGCTCATGGTTTCAGTGGCATCTTCATCTCAACTAAGTCTCCTTTTATTCCCTTCATCTATGAAAATGTCGTTGGGAATAGGTCTTGGTATTCTCACAGTAAATATGCAATCTTCTCAACCGTCTCATCATTCCAATAATATTCTATTTGTGCAAAGTTGGGATTCTCTATTGTCCCAATGTTTACCTTTCGCATGTTTATAGCTTGTGTATATGTGGCGGATTCAAGATCTGGCCCTTCTATTGCTCATTCTCCTTCTGTCTCAGGTACTTGTACATTCCTAGGATCCTCTTCATCATACTCTTCCTTAACTATGTTATATTACTCCAATAACTCATGGATAGTCATCTTGGCTTTGTGCGCACTACATACTAGTACCACCTCCATTGTCTCTTCTTATGAGAAGATATTTTTTCAAATCACCTATAGCACTACATCTATTGATGGAGATTCATGTTCAAATGTGAACATGATTTTGAACCTCTGGACTAGTTCTTCTCATCTTGTTGTCCCCCTGTGCATCTCCAATTCTAAATACTAGTTCTTTGGAAATGTGTCTAGTGTGTGTATAAATCTATCTTTCCACTTTGTTTTTAGTACCGAACTCCATAACACCCTGTATTGTTCCACATGACCCGCTGGATCACTCTCCCCTATATACTTATGTGCAACATTTTCTTCCGCAGTGCCAAACCTTATTTTCATTAGTTTGTTGCACAGTGACCGGTATTTCATTCCTTCTCTGTGTGCAACCCATCATCTAGTTGGAGTCGCTTTCAATACAACATCTAGTGAAAACATCCTTTATTGTTTGGGTACCTCCAACTCAAATGCTTTTACAAAAATATTTATCTCAGTTAATCCATCATACCTGGGTGGATCACATAGCTCTACTCCAATCTAGCGCAAGGATGGAGTAATGTGCACACATCTTCTAGTTGATACCTCATGCATCCTTTGTTGCCAACGCTCTAGACCTGATTCTGAATTTGATGCACATGCATTGATTCTCCTCTATCTCATCACACCAACTGCTATGATAATGACATAATCCTACATCTACACAGTCAATTTATATAAATTTTCAATGTCATTCCTTCTTGTTGTCTCTATGTATCTCTTTCCTTCTGATGGGTTCAATGGTGTAGTAACTTTCAAATATCCAACTTCAAATATCATTTCCCTCCTCTTCAATTTGATGATCGCTTGGTTATCGAAATCCCGTTCCAGTCCCATCAACACTGGATATGGTTGATTGTCATAAATGATCTAAATAACTTCAAAGTTTTTCATGTCGCACACCCCATCTATGTTCATAGGTACTCCTGTCAAACACCCAATAAAGACTATTTTGTGTTGATTTGCGAGCCTTAAATGAACATGAGACCATACTACCTTGGGTTTTCCCATCATACATTGTCTTCTTCAGTAAAAATTTCACGTCAAATCCTAAGTCCAAGATGACATTATCCACATCATACTACCCAATTTGTGTGTTGAATTTGAATTCTTCATTGGTTCTCTTCTTGTGAAGTACTTGATTTACCATCCTTTGTGTGAAAAGAGCTTCCCTTCATATTGTACAATGATTAATCATGTCATATAGTGTACCTAGCACAGTTTCATCCTTAATTATCTCTACAAAACTCCTCAAGGATTATGTTAGTGTGTTTACCTTTCCAATTGGCTTCTCTTGCATAGTGCGACCTTCTATACGAGGTGCAGATGGTGTTGATGATCCCCAATCTTGTCCAAGTACTTCTTTTATTTCTCTCTGATATGTCTCCTTTTTCTCGTTGTGGATCGAATGTTGGCATAGGCCCTGTTGACTTCCTTACCCACTACTCAGTCTGCTTTCCTTCATTCTTCATATCAACCCCTATTCTAGCTCCTCCACACATAAAAGTTGCTACTCTTGGTCCTTTGTTGCATCTTTCAAATGATATATTCTTCACATTATAATTCAGATTATGGTTATGGTTTCCTCTGTCCTACCACTTCGTAACTATTTGAGGACATTCTTCTATCAAGTGGTTTAGTTCTCTGCAATATGTGCATGTTGTATATTGATTCGAGCATTCACAGGCCAAGTGTCCAGGTTGATTATAGTTATAACATATAATTGATCATCTTCCTCCTCTACTGAAATTCCCTCTACCTCGGCCTCTACCAAAGTTTCCTTTGTTCCCTTGATTGGAACCTCTTTGATTTTTATATTGCGGACGACCCCCTTTTGCTGAAACATTCTCTTCTTGGATCATGTACATATCATATCTGTGCTCCCTTATTAAGTCGAACACGCGACAATCCTTCTCTTTGTGTCCTAAATACTTGAAAAAATTGCAAAACAAGTTATTTGGCATACTCTAATACTTTTGTAGTAACGATCACTCAGTGGGATGATGGCCCCATTTATTACATATCTCGTAGTATCCCCCCTGGTAATGCATTCGACACTCCAACTTCCAATTAATGTGTAAATGTTGGGCATTCATCCTTGTCATGGCCTTCAATTCTAAACTTGGTACAACAAACTTGTTCTCATTTCTCCTTCACTTTTGTAAGCTTGGCTAGTTGAATAATCAACATAGCCAACTGTGTCTAAACTTTTTCCATTCCCCACTATCTCCTACCAGAGATGACTCTAATTTCATTGTAATTTATAGGGCCTTGGTCTGTGACGTAACCTTCTATTGATTCAATGGCTTGCGAATGTGTGGCAGAAGTCCTGTAATAAACCACACTTGATGTTGTTGATCTGGGATATGGAAAGTCATTCTACCCATCACATCCTTAAATATTTGATCAAAATCCCATACTGACTATGTTTGTACCTGTTTAATCTTCTTCATTTTTGTGGTGTACTGCAACTCTGACTTTGTCTTTTTGAACTCCTTTAGGAGCGCTTGCTTTATTTTTGCCAAAGTTTTGGCCTATCCTTTAGGCGTGATACTCTATAAATTCATATACCATACTAGCGCACGACCTCTAATTGTTGTCTCTAACTGTGAAATATTCATAGATACATCATTTATGATCTTAGCGGCCCAAATTGTTTCACAGACAAACAAATATTGTTATGGGTCCTCCGACCCAACTCCTTGGAACTCGGGTTGTTTAAGAGTATTTTCTACCCCGACCATGTTTCGTTGTGTATTCCCTCCTCTTGGCGATGATGGTTGAATCCAATTCTAACTCTGTGTGCTACTTCCAGAGCTCTAACTGCTACTACTCAATCCTCCTTGTCTAACCACAATTGCTTTTGAAAAATATTCAACTATTATTTCAGATTGTGGTTACGCACATGGGGTTGTGGGTTTGACACATGATCTTATCTAAATAGGACTTACTGGTTCTTCTATTATTGGAATGGATTGAATCTCATTTCTTATCCTCCTATATATGGTATCTCTACGATTTATACTAGTGCACAAGGCTCTCTCCCCTTTGGCTCACTATGTGGCTCTCCTTTCTCATCCCCAGTCTTTTTCCTCTTGTACCTCCTTCCATTGTGCAACTCTCCAAACTTTTATTCTTCCTATGGTATACCCTCTTCTTGCATCCTCAGTCCCTCCTTGTCTTTTTCATCACTTCCTTTGTATTCTCAGAAGATCCTCCTATCATCCCTCGGTTCCCCTATGTGTGTGAACCCATTAGCAATCAAATTCCATTATCATCACATGTTTTTCACACAATATCATATGTATCCATTGTTGTCCCTTGTTTATGGAAGGAAGAAAAGATTAAGGAATATAGGCGAAGTGCGAACTGCGTGGAAGGAACATAAAACAAGGAGGGGTTGAAGTGGTTAAAGAAGCAGAAAAGAAGGAGAAAAGGAAGGAAAAACTAGCCATTGGAAGAGAAGATCAAGGAAGAAAAAGCAGTAAGGAAGATGGATCGTGGACAAATCAACAAGCAGAATAAGACATCAACGAGTGCTTTGGAGCACCTCGTAGAAAAGGAGGAAGGACGGGTTGCCGAAGCCCTGAAAACGCGGGACAAGTTGACCTAGGGTTCAAGCACCTAGGGTTTTGGCTCTAGGGTTTTGACACCTAGACTTTGTTATGTAATGTATAAATAAAGGTCTAGAAGACCAGGGAGGGTTTGTTCATTCAGTCGTTCTAGGTTGGTTCATTGATACTATGGTTATTGTTGTTCATTGTTGAGTGTTGTTGTAGAGAACAGTGTTGAGACTGTATTATAAGATCTTCAGTTGGGTGCGAAGATCAACCCTCCAGCTGAGTGCGTAGGGAGAGATGAGGGATAGAGAGAGAGATCTGTAAGCTAAGTGCACAGATAGAACTGTATGTTTTCATATAATATATCAAGAAACATAGTTTTTTGGACTTATCCCTAGGGAGAGGGTGAACCAAGTATATCTTGTTGTTCTTTGTGATTGATGTTGTGTTATTTTCCATCTGTTATACTTTTATTGCATTGTTGTTTTATATATGAGATATAACTTGCAAAGTAGGATTAAGTGAGATAAAGAATAACTAGGTTGTCGTGTGTTGTTGTCCTAGATCCACTTTTCATTTCCTCTGGTTGTAGACAAATGTGTCCTGCAACCCCCTATTGCTACTTCGGGTGAGACTACATCTGCTTCGCAGGGGTTGCCGAAAGGGCCAATAGTTATGGCTTGTTGGTGCGTTGTAAGAGTTGAACCCTGGGTCTGCCCCCATGCCAACAAATGGTTCCGTTGTTAGGACCAAGATCTTTTTGAGGGAATGTCAAGGTGGTTCCCATCGAAGACAAAAATTCAAAAGTGGATAAAAGAAAAAGAAAAGGCTTCGTTGAAGCCCAAAACAAAAACCTTAGCATTAGTACAGAAGATTGGTTGGGAAGGTACATCTTCACCGACATACATGAGATTTTATTTGAAGGAGTTCATAAGGAGTTATACAAGTGGTTAGCCAGATTAGCAGATACCCAGTTTGAGATCAGATCTAGAACACCTGTGGTTTGGATAGCAGCACTGATCAAGAATGTCAAGAGAGTTGATAACACTATTTATAGAGAATTTTATCTCTTTTTTTATAGTACTATTGGAGGGTACATTACTGATTTTTCTATTGACAGATTCGAATCATATAGCCAAGCAGAGAGGTACTTCTTTCTGGGACCTAGAGGGAAGTTCCTACACTTCTTGAAGCTGAGGATTAAGATGTTATTACATGAGAAGAATATCCTGAAGATGCAGTGAAGCTAATTTTCAAGAATTCAGACAGCGACAGTGACACAGAAGCTGGTCACACACGCAGTGGGAGACCATTCAGAGAGGTTCCTCTTGCGAACCTATTTAAGAAAAACTATGGAGATGAGGGATTATACAGTGGAGAAGAAGTAGACCTAAGAAATAAAGAGTATTCAAAGTCGACAATAACATAGGAAGTACATACCGAAGAACTTCGCCAAAGAGAACCAAAAACTTCAGGCACTGCGCCTACTTTCAAAGTAAGTAATATCAATCCTCTCGTTGTTTTAGAATCATTAAGTAACCAGAGTAACTAGGGTAATCAAAGTAGTCAGAGTAGTCAAAGTACTGTTACTAGCAGTTTAGCACATACTCAGTCCAGAAACAAAGGAAGATCTATGGCAGATGAAATGAGGTTACCCATCTTCAGGGGAGATGGATCTGAAGATCCTAACCAACACTAGTTATTATGCAAAGTTGTATGGAGTATCAAGCAAGTCACTGATGAAGCTGTTAAGAGAACTCAGTTTAGTACTACCTTGAGGGATCGTGCCTTGAACTGGCATATGAAGTGTGTTTCAGGACCTGGACAACCTAAACCGTTGAATGCTATCAAGACTGCATTGAGTGTAGAATTCAAGAAACCTAAGTCAGAGTCACAATGCATTACAGAGCTAAAAGAGATCAAGCAGAAGGTCATTGAACCTGTTTGGGAGTTCGATCAAAGGTTTAAAAATCTGATAGGTCGGTTGAGTTTTTAGATTCCAGACGAACAGTATAAAGAATGGTTCATTATTGCTCTCTTGCCACATATAAGGGTTCCTCTGATGCAACAAGAAGTCACTTCACAGGTTGAAGCTTTGGATATCACCATGAAACTAGAAACAACCCTTGTAGGAGAATCCAACCCAGGTATGAGTCAAATCTTGAATCAATTAACCAATTTATCTTTACAGATCGAAGATATGAAGAAAGATAAAGGAAAAGAGAAAAGAGAAGATATCTAGTGCATCAGATGTAAATCAAAGGGCCATGACAAGGACCATTTTCCCCTATTTCATGAATACTTGGCCTCTGGAGCACCTAGTCCTTTGAAGCAGGCTACTGTACCTTGGTGCAAGGTATGTAGAACAAGGCATCGCCCTAGTGAACACTATTATATGAAAAAGTATGTCCAAAAGCCTACCAATCTTTACTACACATTATGTAAGTTTTTGGGACATGATGAGAAGGATTGTAGGGCTTATGATCTCATGCATGAAAGATCAAGGGATACATATAGAATTCAAGGAGAAATGCAACAAGAATGAAATAATGCACAGTTCAACTCCCCAGGAAGAGGAAACTTCAACCCTCGCGATGGATTCAGAGGAAGAGGATGAGGAGGAGGCATGGGTCGAGGTAGAGGACAGATCATCTTTTATAACTACACACCGCCAGGACATTTGGCAAGGTATTGTCATAACCCTTGTACTACTTGCAACTATTGTAACTCCTTTGATCATGTCATTGAACATTGTCCAATATTGTTAGCCAAAATCCAGGATATACGAGGAGGAAACCAACAAGTCCAATTGATATCAATAGAACCTTGCGGTGAGGACCCTATAGTCATTTTTATTACTAGAGGAGGCGTTGTTACAAGAGAAGACAGAGTGGCTCCAGGAAATACTGCAGAAGGAGTAGGGATCAGAAGAGCTGCAGAGAAGGCACAATTGTTTGATCCAAGGAGAGAGAGGCATACTTTTGAGGAAGCAAGGAAATAATTTGTAGAAGGACAAGATTCTTCATATAAGTCACAACCAAAAGTAAGGGAATGTGGAATGACTCTGGCATTCGATCAGTTTTCCTCGCCCAGGCAAGGAAAATAGGTAAGAAATCTTATGGAATTCTTATGTACTTGCATTAGTTTGATTAAAGATGAAAGAGTTGTACAAGAGCTACAATACTTGATAAGATAGTATGAGATAGGAAGGGTAGATCCTCTATTGAATAAAGTAGTACATCAAGTATCGAGAAAGAGAAGGAAAAACAAGGAATTACACCTCAGTGCTCAGATTGGAGACTATGATGTGGAATATGTGGTCCTCAACTTGGGTTCAAAAGTCAATGTGATGACAGAGAAGACTTGGGAACTAATGGGAAAACCTAGACTGATTTACTCTCCTATTAGGCTCAGGATGGCTAATCAGCAGGCGATGAGCCCCTTTAGAAGACTAGAGCATGTTCCTATAGACATTGATGGAATAAGGACATTTGCAGATTTCAAAGTGATTGAAATTGTTGATGATATTTGTCCTTATCCTACACTGTTAGGAATTGATTGGGATTTCAACAATTCGACTATTGTTGACCTAAAGAAGAGAAGAATGACATTTGAGGGTAAGGGACTTAAATTCATCACACCTCTAGACCCGGATGAAGGTCGCAGATACACAAAACCTATCAGGGAAGAAGACCGTGTGTATGAGCTAGAGAACATCTACAATCTGACAACAAGATAACAAGATTACATTAATCCTATAGCAGACAGAAACCTCAGCTAGCGAAGTGAAAGTGTGTGTTCATCAGATTCAGAAGAGGCATTAGAAAATTGGTAGAACAGGATGTATGAAGTCTCCACACGACGATGTGCCACACTGGCCAGAGAAGATCACTGGATCGATACAAAAATAAGCAATCTTCCAACATTTGATGGTTTAAATCATTTAGAGACATTTCTAGCTGAATTTGAGAAAATGTTTCTAGTACAAAAAAG
>JASDQU010011241.1:63624-79571 GCA_032191745.1 Picea mariana
GCTCCAATTTTTTTGATGAAAAGTATTCACAACATGAATTGGAAAGCTAAAGCAAAGTTATCACAAGTACAATCTTCCGCAGAATTATTCATGCATAAACCAACCTAGCCTTTCCCATGAGAGATCCCTATTTATATAGGGTGAAAGAGGGATGGATGAGGAGATTAGGATGATCCCACTAAATCATAGAATTCGGTAAGATCCAAACCGATCGGAGGCCACCTCATCTTCTAGAAGATTCCCTTCTAGAAATTTCATGAATTTCACCTTTTTTCTCTTGTTTGAGCATCATCGCACCCTATGTAAAAGTCGTCTGCGGCGACGTCGTAGTCCATTTTTGGTGCATCATGTGACGATCAAGCATCGTCGCACCCCAAACATTTAGCAGGGTGCGACGATCTCCTTTGATATGGTTTTTAAGAAAGATGATTCACTTTTCTCATGGACAAAGTCTCATTTAGTATCTTCAGGGAACATAGAAGTGAGTTATGCACATATCATCAGTTGATCATAGGGGTGACCAAAATAATGTGTAACACTTAGATACATGAAGATCCTAATTCCTCCTGTCATCTTTTTCTGCACCATCATTGGGTTGCTCCACTCAAATTCTTCTACTAGTTCAATGATTCTCGTGTTCAACATCCTATATATTTTAGTCTTCACCTTCTCCTTGTACCTCGAGTTTAACTTTTAATGCCTTCGTCGCAATGGTTGAGCTCATGGTTTCAGTGGGATCTTCATCTCGCCTAAGTCTCCTTTTATTCCCTTCATCGATGAAAATGTTGTTGGGAATAGGCCTTGGTATTCTCACAGTAAATATGCAATCTTCTCAACCGTCTCATCGTTCCAATAATCTTCTATTTGTGAAAAGTTGGGATTCTCTGTTGTCCCAATGTTTACCTTTCGCGTCTTTATAGTTTGTGTATATGTGGCGGATTCAAGATCTGGCCCTTCTATTGCTCGTTCTCCTTCTGTCTCAGGTACTTGTACATTCCTGGGATCCTCTTCATCATACTCTTCCTTAACTATGTTATATTACTCCAATAGCTCATGGATAGTCATCTTGGCTCTGTGCGCACTGCATACTAGTACCACCTCCATTGTCTCTTCTTATGAGAAGATATTTGTTCGAATCACCTGTAGCACTACATCTATTGATGGAGATTCATGTTCAAATGTGAACATGATTTTGAACCTCTGGACCAGTTCTTCTCATCTTGTTGTCCCCCTACGCATCTCCAATTCTAAATACTATTTCTTTGGAACTGTGTCCAGTGTGTGTATAAATCTATGTTTCCACTCTATTTTCAGTACCGAACTCCGTAGCGCCCTGTATTGTTCCACATGACCCACTGGATCACTCTCCCATGTATACTTCTGTGCAACATTTTCTTCCGCAGTGCCAAACCTTATTTTCATTAGTTTGTTGCATTGTGACCAGTATTTCATTCCATCTCTCTGTGAAACACATCATCTGGTTGGAGTCGCTTTCAATACAACATCTAGTGAAAACATCCTTTATTGTTTGGGTACCTGCAACTCAAATGCTTTTACAAAAATATTTATCTCAAATAATCCATCGTACCTAGGTGGATCACATAGCTCTGCTCCAATCTAGTGAAAGGATGGAGTGATGCGCACACATCTTCTAGTTGATACCTCATGCATCCTTTGTTGCCAATGCTCTAGACCTGATTCTGAGTTTGATGCACATGCATTGATGCTCCTCTATCTCATCGCACCATCCGCTATGATAATGACATAATCCTCCATCTACACAGTCAATTTATGTAAATTTTCAATGTCATTCCTTCTTGTTGTCTCTATGTATCTCTTCCCTTCTGATGGGTTCAATGGTGCAATAACTTTCAAATATCCAACTTCAAATATCATTTCCCTCCTCTTCAATTTGATGATCGCCTGGTTATAAAAATCCCATTCCAGTCCCATCAATGCTGGATATGGTTGATTGTCATAAATGATCTAAATAACTTCAAAGTTTGTCATGTCACACACACCCCATCTATGTTCACAGGTACTCTTGTCAAACACCCAATAAAGACTATTTTGTGTTGATTTGCGAGCCTTAAATGAACATGAGACCATACTACCTTGGGTTTTCCCATCATACATTGTCTTCTTCAGTAAAAATTTCACATCAGATCCTAAGTCCAAGATGACATTATCCACATCATACTCCCCAATCTGTGCATTGAATCTGAATTCTTCATTAGTTCTCTTCTTGTGAAGTACCTGATTTACCATCCTTTGTGTGACAAGAGCTTCCCTTCATCTTGTACAATGATCAATCATGTCATATAGTGTACCTAGCACAGTTTCATCTTTAATTATCTCTGCAAAAATCCTCAAGGATTATGTTAGTGTGTTTACCTTTCCAATTGGCTTCTCTTGCACAGTGCGACCTTTTATATGAGGTGCAGATGATGTTGATGCTCCTCAATCTTGTCCAAGTACTTATTTTATTTCTCTCTGATATGTCTCCTTTTTCTTGTTGTGGATCGAATGTTGGCATAGGCCCTGTTGACTTCCTTACCCACTACTCAATCTGCTTTCCTTCATTCTTCATATCAACCCCTGTTCTAGCTCCTCCACACATAAAATTTGTTACTCTTGGTCCTTTGTTGCATCTTTCGGATGATATATTCTTCACATTATAATTCAGATTATGGTTATGGTTTCCTTTGTCCTGCCACTTCATAACTATTTGAGGACATTCTTCTATCAATTGGTTTAGTTCTCTGCAATATGTGCATGTTTTACATTGATTCTAGCATTCACAGGCCAAGTGTCCAGGTTTATTACAGTTATAACATATAATCGATCATCTTCCTCCTCTACTGAAATTCCCTCTACCTCGGCCTCTACCAAATTTTCCTTTGTTCCCTTGATTGGAACCTCTTTGATTTTTATATTGTGGATGACCCCCTTTTGCTGATAAATTCTCTTCTTGGATCATGTACATATCTTATGTGCTCTCCATCAGTAAGTCAAACATGCGAAAATCCTTCTCTTTGTGTCCTAAAGACTTGAAAAAATTGCAAAACAAGTTATTTGGCATACTTTTATACTTCTGTAGTAACGGTCACTTAGTGGGATGATGGCCCCATTTATTACATATCTTGCAGTATCCCCCCTGGTAATGCATTTGACACTCCAACTTCCAATTAATGTGTAAATGTTGGGCATTAATCCTTGTCCTGGCCTTCAATTCTACACTTGGTACAACAAACTTGTTCTCGTTTCTCCTTCACTTTTGTAAGCTCGGCCAGTTGAATAATCAACATAGCCAACTGTGTCTGAAATTTTTCCATTCCCCACTATCTCCTACTGGAGATGAATCTAATTTCATTGTAATTTCTAGGGCCTTGGGCTATGACGTAACCTTCTATTGAATCAATGGCCTATGAATGTGTGGTAGAAGTCCTGTAATAAACCACACTTGATGTTGTTGATCTAGGATCTGGAAAGTCATTCTACCCATCACATCCTTAAATATTTGATCAAAATCCCATACCGACTATGTTTGTACCTATTTAATCTCCTTCAATTCTATGATGTACTGCAAATCTGACTTTGTCTTTTTGAACTCCTTCAAGAGCACTTGCTTTATTTTTGCCAAAGTTTTGGCATGTCCTTTAGGTGTGATACTCTGCAAATTCATATACCATACTAGTGCACGACCTCTAATTGTTGTCTCTAACTATGAAATATTCATAGCTACATCCTATACATTCTTAGCGACCCAAATTGTTTCACAGACAAATAAATATTGTTATGGGTCCTCCAACCCAACTCCTTGGAACTCAGGATGTCTAAGAGTATTTTCTACCCTAACCATGTTTCGTTGTGTATTCCCTCCTCTTGGTGATGATGGTTGAATATGATTATGACTCTGTGCACTACTTCCAAAGCTTAGACTACTACTACTCGATCCTCCTTGTCTAACGACAATTTCTTTTGAAAAATATTCAACTATTATTTCAGATTGTGGTTATGCACATGGGGTTGTGGATTTGACACGTGATCCTGTCTAAATAGGACTTACTGGTTTTTCTGTTATTGGAATGGATTGAATCTCATCTTCTTATCCTCCTATATATGGTATATCTACGATTCAAACTAGTGTGCAAGGCTCTCTCCCCTTTGGCTCACTATGTGGCTCTCCTTTCTCATCCCCAGTCTTTTTCCTCTTGTACATCCCTCCATTGTGCAACTCTCCAAACTTGTATTCTTCCTATGGTATACCCTCTTCTTGCATCCTCAGTCCCTCCCTGCCTTTTTCATCACTTTCTTTGTATTCTCAGAAGATCCTCCTATCATCCCTTGGTTCCCCTATGTGTGTGAACCCATTAGCAATCAAATTCCATTATCATCACATGTCTTTCACACAATATCATCTGTATCCATTGTTGTCCCTTGGTCATGGAAGGAAGAAAAGATTAAGGAATAAAGGCGAAGTGCAAAGTGCGCAGAAGGAACATAAAACAAGGAGGGGTCGAAGTGGTTAAAGAAGCAGAAAAGAAGGAGAAAAGGAAGGAAAAGCTATCCGTTGGAAGAGAAGATAGAGGAAGACAAAGCAGTAAGGAAGATGGATTGTGGGCAAATCAACAAGAGAAATAAGACGTCAACGAGTGCTTTGGAGCACCTCGTGGAAAAGGAGGAAGGACGGGTTGGCAAAGCCCTGAAAACGTGGGTCAAGTTGACCTAGGGTTTTGGATCTAGGGTTTTGACACCTAGACTTTGTTATGTAATGTATAAATAAAGGTCTAGAAGAACAGAGAGGGTTTTTTCATTCATTCGTTCTAGGTTGGTTCATTGATACTATGGTTGTTGTTGTTCATTGTTGAGTGTTGTTGTAGAGAACAGTGTTGATATTGTATTGTAAGATCTTCAGCTGGGTGCAAAGATCAACCCTACATCTAGGTGCATAGGGAGGGATGAGGGATAGAGAGAGAGATCTACAAGCTAAGTGCACAAATAGAACTGTATGTTTTCATATAATATATCAAAAAACACAGTTTTGTGGACTTATCCCTAGGGAGAGGGTGAACTGTGTATATCTTGTTGTTCTTTGTGATTGATGTTGTGTTATTTGCCATCTATTATACTGTTATTGCATTGTTGTGTTAGATATGAGATATAACTTGCAAAGTAGTCTTAAGTGAGATAAATAATAACTAGATTGTTGTCTGTTGTTATCCTAGATCCACTTTGCATTTCCTCTGGTTGTAGACACTTGTGTCCTACAACCCCCTATTGCTACTTCGGGTGAGACTGCATCTGCTTTGTAGGTGTTGCTAAAAGGGCCAATAGTTATGGCTTGTTGGTGTGTTGTAAGAGTTGAACCTTCGGTCTACCCCTGTGCCAACAAATGGTTCCATTGTCGAGACCAAGATATTTTTGAGGGTATGTCAAGGTGGTTCCCATCGAAGAAAAAAATTCAAAAGTGGATAAAAGAAAAAGAAAAGGACTTCACTGAAGCCCAGAACAAAAACCCTAGCATTAGTACAGAAGACTGGTTGGGAAGGTACATCTTCACCGACATACACGAGATTTTCTTTGGAGGAGTTCATAAGGAGTTATACAAGTGGTTAGCCAAATTAGCAGATACCCAGTTTGAGATCAGATCTAGACCACCTGTGGTTTGGACAACAACGTTGATCAAGAAGGTCAAGAGAGTTGATAAAACTGTGTCTAGAGAAGTGGATCTCTTGTTTGATAGTACTATTGGAGGGTACATTACTGATTTTTCTATTGAAAGAGTCGAATCGTATAGCCAAGCAGAGAGATACTTCTTTAAGGGACCTAGAGGGAAGTTCCTACACTTCTTGAAGCTGAGGATTAAGATGTTATTGCATGAGAGGAATATCTTGAAGATGCAGTGAAGCTAATGTTCAATAATTCAAACAGCAACAATGACACATAGGCTGGGCACATGCATAGTGGGATACCGTTCAGAGAGGTTCCTCTTGCGAACCTATTTAAGAAAAACTACAGAGATGAGGGATTAT
Source organism: Picea mariana (assembly GCA_032191745.1). Taxonomy (NCBI): domain Eukaryota; kingdom Viridiplantae; phylum Streptophyta; class Pinopsida; order Pinales; family Pinaceae; genus Picea; species Picea mariana. The sequence goes on from JASDQU010011241.1 coordinate 69,660, forward strand.
ACAGTGGAGAAGAAGTAGACCTAAGAAACAAAGAGTATTCAGAGTCGACAATAACATAGGAAGTATAGATCGAAGAACTTCACCAAAGAGAACTAGAAACTTTAGGCACTGCGCCTACTGTCAAAGTAAGTAATATCAATCCTCTTGTTGTTTTAGAATCATTAAGTAACTAGAGTAACCAGGGTAATCAGAGTAGTCAGAGTAGTCAAAGTACTGTTGCCAGTAGTTTAGCACATACTCAGTCCAGAAACAAAGGAAGATCTATGGCAGATGAAATGAGGTTACCCATCTTCATGGGAGACAGATCTGAATATCCTAACCAACACTAGTTATTATGCAAAGTTGTATGGAGTATCAAGCAAGTCACTGATGAAGCTATTAAGAGAACTCAGTTTAATACTACCTTGAGGGATCGTGCTCTGAACTAGTATATGAAGTTTGTTTCAAGACCTGGACAACCTAAATCATTGAATGCTATCAAGACTGCATTAAGTGTAGAATTCAAGAAACCTAAGTCAGATTCACAATGCACTATAGAGCTGAAAGAGATCAAGCAGAAGGTCACTAAACCTGTTTGGGAGTTCGATAGGTTTAAAACTCTGATAGGTCGGTTGAGTTTTCAGATTCCAGACGAACAGAATAAAGAATGGTTCATTGTTTCTCTCTTGCCACATATCAGGGTTCCTCTGATGCAACAAAAAGTCGCTTCATAGGCTGAAGCTTTGGATATCACCATGAAACTAGAAGTAGCTCCTGTAGGAGAAGCCAACCTAGGTATGAGTCAAATCTTGAATCAGTTAACCAATTTATCTTTACAAGTCGAAGATATCAAGAAAGATAAAGGAAAAGAGAAAAAAGAAGATATCTGGTGCATCAGATGTAAATCATAGGGCCATGACAAGGACCATTGTCCCCTATTTCATGAATACTTGGCCTCTGGAGCACCTAGTCCTTTGAAGCATGCCACTGTACCTTGGTGCAAGGTATGTAGAACAAGGCATCGCCCTAGTGAATGATATTATATGAAAAAGTATGTCCAGAAACCTACCAATATTTACTACACATTATGTAAGTTTGTGGGACATGATGAGAAGGATTGTAGGGATTATGATCTCATGCATGAAAGATTAAGGGATACATATAGAATTCAAGGAGAAACACAGCAAGAAGGAAATAATGCACGGTTCAACTCCACAGGAAGAGGAAACTTCAACCCTCGCGATGGATTCAGAGGAAGAGGACGAGGAGGAGGCATGGTTCAAGGTAGAGGACAGATCATTTGTTATAACTGCGCACCACCAAGACATTTGGCAAGGTATTGTCAGAACCCTTGTACTACTTGCAACTATTGTAACTCCTTTGATCATGTCATTGAAGATTGTCCAATATTGTTATCCAAACTCCAGGAGAGACAAGGAGGAAACCAGCAAGTCCAATTGATATTAGTAGAACCTCACAGTGAAGACCCTAGAGTCATTGTTATTACTAGAGGAGGCATTGTTACAGGAGAAGACCGAGTGGTTCTAGGAAATACTACAGAAGGAGAAGGGATCAGAAGAGTTGTAGAGAAGGAACAGTTGTTTGATCCAAGGAGAGAGAGGCATACTTTTAAGGAAGCAAGGAAATAATTTGTAGAAGGACAAGCTTCTTCATATAAGGCACAACCAGAAGTAAGGGAATGTGGAATGACTCTGGCATTCAATCAATCTGCCTTGCCCAAGAAAGGAAAATAGGTAAGAAAGATTATGGAATTCTTATGTACCTGCATTAATTTGATTAAGGATGAAAGATTTGTACAAGAGCTACAATACTTGATAAGACAGTATAATATAGGAAGGGTAGATCCTCTGTTGAATAAAGCAGTACATCAAGTATCGAGAAAGAGAAGGACAAACAAGGAATTACACCTTAGTGCTCAGATTGGAGACTATGATGTGGACTATGTGGTCCTCGACTTGGAGTCAAAAGTCAATGTGATGATGAAGAAGACTTGGGCACTGATGGGAAAACCTAGACTGATTTACTCTCCTATCAGGCTCAGGATGGCTAATCAGCAGGCGATGAGCCCCTTTGGAAGACTAGAGCATGTTCCTGTAGACATTGATGGAATAAGGACATTTGCAGATTTCGAAGTGACTGAAATTGTTGATGATAGTTGTCATTATCCTGCGCTGTTAGGAATTGATTGGGCTTTCAACAATTTGACTGTTGTTGACCTAAAGAAGAGAAGAATGACATTTGAGGGTAAGGGACTTAAATTCATCACACTTATGGACCCAGATGAAGGTCGAAGATACACAAAACCTATCAGGGAAGAAGACCGTGTGTATGAGCTGGAGAACATCTACATTCTGACAACAAGACAACATGATTAAATTAATCCTATAGCAGACAGAAACCTCAGCTAGCGAAGTGAAAGTGTGTGTTCATCAAATTCAGAAAAGGCATTAGAAAATTGGTAGAACAGGATGTATGAAGTCTCCACACGATGATGTGCCACACTGACTAGAGTAGATCACTGGATCGACACAAAAATAAGCAATCTTCCAACATTTGATGGTTTAAATCATTTCATGACATTTCTAGCTGAATTTGAGAAAATTGTACCAGTACAAAAAAGGATGTTGGCACTAGATGAAGGCTTTAAAGCCACACCAGCTAGATGGTGGGGAGCACACAAGAGGAACATCGCGGAGTGGACACAGTGTCACACCTTATTGACAATGCACTTTTCATACCAAGCAGAAGGATGTGAAGTTGTGAAGAGGCCTAGAGCAACATCCCTAAAGAACAGTGGGTGTATAAGTTCATTAACACCTTGGATACTACGCCTATCAACTAGTATCTTCATGCAGAACTGTGCCTCATCACTACAGACTGGTATGGAATGACTCAGAACTTTATAGCTACCTTCTTATTTGAAATCCAGTACCCTACAATAGATCAAAATTTACAAAGTGTAAGAAAAAAGGTCTTTGAGGAGGCACCTAACTGCCCTTTTACCCAAGAAGGAGATGAATGGATTACGCCTCTTCAGTAGTTACAGGATTGCTACAATATTAATGCCGATGAGGATGATGACCCTAGAGATGTAAACATTGCAGAAACTGATGATCATAGAGACATAGAAGGGCCTGGGATTGAATTACTCTTTGTTGGACAGCCTATCAAAATTAAGAAAGTTAATATTGGAACAGAGAAAACACCTAAATTAGAAAATGTGGGAGACTATTGGGATGATGCCACTATTAGTAATATCACAGAGATACTACATGAATATCATGACTTGTTTCCAACCAAGTTCACTAATATGAAGGGCATTAAAGGACCCATAGGAGAAATGAAGATCCCTCTGAGACCATATGCAAGACCTATCAAGAAGATACCTTACAGACTGAATCCCAAATACAAGAAGAAAGTTAGGATTGAATTGGATAGAATGTTGGAAGCAGAAATCATAGAACTCGTTGACGAATCTGAATGGATTAGCCCTATGGTGGTCTAAGATAAGAAGACATGAGAAATCATAATTTGTGTAGACCTAAGGAAACTGAATGATGCATGCCTACATGATCCATTCCCTACACCCTTTACTGATGAAGTTCTAGATAACGTAGGAGGACAAGAGGTCTACTCATTCACAGATGGATTTTCAGGTCATCATCAGATTAGAATTGCTAAGGAAGATCGACATAAGACCACATTTGCAGCAGAATGGGGTTCTTTTCAGTACACAGTGATGCCCTTTGGCTTGAAGAATGCACGGGCCATCTTTTCCAGGGTGGTGGTAGAAGCATTTAAGGACTTTGTCCACAAGTTCTTGGAATCATATTTTGACGATTGGATTGTTTTTAGCGTAATGAAAGACCACATTGAATGTTTGAGATTGATGTTAGATAAGTGTAGGCAATGTCAGATTTCCCTAAATTTGAAAAAGTGTATTTTCTTTTCACCCTTTGGAGTGTTGCTTTGGCACATTGTGTATAAGCATGGATTATTGGTGGATCCTTCCAAGATTGCCATCATTGTTGATCTACCTCCTCCCACTTCAGTTAGGTAGTTGCACACTGCATTAGGGAACACTGGATACTACATAAATTTCATTAAGGGTTATGCACAGATAACAACACCTATGAAGAAGCTATTAAAGAAAGATAGTAAGTTTCAATGGACAGAAGAATTCCAACAGAGCTTCGACACACTCAAACAAAAAATGGTTACTGCACCAATCTTGGTTTTTCCAGATTGGAGTAAGAAGTTCAATGTTCATGTCGATGCCTTGTCCATTGCATTAGGAGCAGTTTTAGCAAAGCCGGATTCAGGAGACATTGACCACCCCATAGCCTTTGCTAGCAGGAAGCTTTCTACAGCTGAAAGGAACTACAATACAACTGAAATAGAAGGCTTGGCTATGGTTTATGTGTTGCAGAAATTCAGACATTATTTGTTGGGAGGACATTTTAAGATCTTCACTGATCATTCTGCATTAAAATACTTAGACAACAAGCCAGTGTTGGGGGCGAGAAGATGCAGATGGCTACTATTATTCCACGAATATGACTTTGAAATTGTGGTCAAGCCAGGAAGAACGAATAAAGGACCTGATCACTTATCCAGGTTAGAACATGGAGAGGAACCTACCAACTTGGAGGACACACTACCAGATGCACAATTTCTAGCTATCAGGAAAATTGATGATCATTTCGCCGAGATAGTTAAGTTCCTGTCCACGGGAATGACACCTTGCGAGTACACAGTCATTCAAAAGAAACAGTTGGTAGTCTACGCTGCATATGGGACCAGATGAGATCTTGAGGAGACGTGTTATGGAGGAATAAAGGCCATTGATTCTTGTAGAAGCACATGAAGGCATCGCAGGAGGACATTATGCAAGGAAATAAATAGTGCAGAAGATTCTCAGAGTTGGCCTCTGGTGGCCTACTTTACACAAGGATGCTAAGGAATACTATAGAGCCTGCGATGTATGTCAAAGAGTAGGAAATCCTTCTAAAAGGGATGCGATGCATTTAGCACCTCAATTAACATTACAAGTATTCGAGAAATGGGCCATTGACTTTGTGGGATATATTACCCCACCAGGAAGGCACACATGATCTCGATACATTATCACTACGACATAGTATTTAACCAAATGGGAAGAAGAAAGAGAAGTTAAATGCTTTAGTGCAACTACAACTTCGTAGTTCATCTTTGAGGATATTATCACCAAATTTGGATGCCTGGAGATCCTCATGAGTGATCAAGGCACAGAATTCATTAACAAAACTATTGAAGCCCTAACTCAGGAATTTGAATTTGACCATCAGAAGAGTACTCCATACCACCCATAGGTGAATGATACATTCGAATCTTTCAATAAGATCTTGGAGACAACGCTGACCAACATTTGCAATGTTAACATAGATGATTGGGATTTAATAATTCCAGCAGTGTTTTGGGCCTACAGAACTACCTGCAAGAAGTTAACAACGCAGACCCCATTTAAGTTGGTATATGGTTTGGAAGCAATGGTACCTATGGAATACTTGGTTCCTAGTTTAAGAATTGCATCCTTCACAGGTATGGATGACACCGGCGTTGCTTAAGACAGGCTTGCACAATTGTTGGCACTAGAAGAAGACAGGTTTACTACAGGATTTCATCAGCAGGTACAAAAATAAAGAGAAAAGGCTTACCATGACAGACACATCAAGAGGAAGGCATTCAAACAAGGAGATTTGGTACTTTTATATGATAATAAGTTCATGAAGCATCTAGGTAAGTTCAGGACACATTGGCTAAGGCCATTTGAGGTTGCCTATGTTACAGAAGGAGAAGCTATGCAATTGAAGACCCTTAATATAGAATAGAAAGAAGGTTTGGTAAATGGGAGCCGGTTGAAATTGTATTATGACAACCAGCTTCCTCGCAACCCTCAGTAAAAGAACAAGGAAGAAGTGTCTAGGTACCAGGTGCAGTTGAAACTGGGTACCAGACATAGAAAAGATAGTTTGCACAAACATGGGAAGGGATAGAGAAGAAAGCATAGGCTTCTTCACGAAATCTGCAGTCAAAGTAAAACAAAAGGTTCAGTCTTCCAGTGACTTAAGATGAGTCACATGTGAGTGTTGGGGGTTTGTTGGCCCTTGGTTATGGAAGGAAGAAAATATTAAGGAATAAAGGCGAAGTAGAAACTGTGCGGAAGGAACATATACCAAGGAGGGGTCGAAGTGGTTAAAGAAGAAGAAAAGAAGGAGAAAAGGAAGGAAAAGCTAGTCGTTGGAAGAGAAAATAAAGGAAGATAAAGAAGTAAGGAATATGGATCATGGACAACTCAGCAAGCAGAAGAAGAAATCAACGAGTGCTTTGGAGCACCTCACAGAAAAGGAGGAAGGATAGGCTAGCGAAGCCATGAAAATGCGGGTCAAGTTGACCTAGGGTTCAAGTACCTAGGGTTTTGGATCTAGGGTTTTGACACCTAGAATTTTATATGTAATGTATAAATAAAGGTCTAGAAGACTAGGGAGGGTTCGTTCATTCAGTCGTTCTAGGTTGGTTTGTTGATACTATGGTTATTGTTGTTCATTGTTGTGTTGTTGTACAGAACAATGTTGAGACTGTATTGTAATATCTTCAGCTGGGTGCAAAGATCAACCCTGCAGCTGGGTGTGCAGGGAGGGACGAGGGATAGAGAGAGAGATATGCAAACTAAGTGTGCAAAAATAACTGTATGTTTTCATATAATATATCAAGAAACACAGTTCTGTGGACGTAGCCTTAGGGAGAGGGTGAGCCATGTATATCTTGTTGTTCTTTGTTATTGACATTGTGTTATTTTCCATCTATTATATTGTTATTGCAATGTTGTGTTAAATCTGAGATATAACTTGGAAAGTAGGATTAAGTGAGATAAATAATAACTAGATTACTGTGTGTTGTTGTCCTCGATCCAGTTTGCATTTCCTCTGGTTATAGACACCTGTGTCCTACAACCCCCTATTTCTACTTCGGGTGAGACGACATCTGCTTCACAGGTGTTGTCGAAAGGGCCAATAGTTAGGGCTTGTTGGTGAGTTGTAAGATTTGAACCCTAGGTCTACCCTTGTGCCAACATCCATGTACCTAATGATTTCAAGAACCTCCCATGCAAACCTTTGAAAAAGTCCCTTTCTGCGACACTTTATGAATGAATACAATCTACTGCAAATTTTGTAATGTAACCTCCTAGTATGTTGTCCAACAAAAAATAAATTGCTCGAGTAGTTGGGTTACTTATAGAATTCAGTTATCTAACCAATTCAGGATTCCAATTCCTCGATGTTGCAGTGTTGTACCTTCCATTTTTCTCTACTAACCTTTCTAGTCACTTGGTCATAATATTTGGGAATTTGCCAAAGAAAATTTCATGCAGATTTGTGAACACATACCTTTTCATCCATTGCTTGTCACTCATCCGAGGGTTTTTGTTCTCCAGTCAAGAAAAATATCAGTCCTTCATTTCCAACCATTTTGAGATCTCCTTCTTCGTCGGCCTCCAAAATGTCCCCTTAATCAAAATTCTCAGATTGGGAAACAAAACCATTTGTTGACACTATTGTGCATGGGATGTAAGACCCTAAGTTCGGTTTACTATGATACAAAAAACCCACCAGACATCGACCCTTTCGGGATCATCTACCTGCATAGATGAAGTCTCACCCAAGGTATCTATTGAGACTATGAGAACCAAGCTTCTGCAGTAGTAAGGGAATGGGAGGAAAATGTTCGGTTCATTCTTCCTTATTATGTTTTTGTGCATTATTATGTTCTAGTCAATAGTAACATACTTATGATTCAAATTCCTATAATTAACATATTTTCGGTTATTAGATAGATTTATTATAGTCACAGAAAGAAACATTACACCATATTTAACCATAAGACAAGTCTATTCTACAAGGAATACAAATAGAATTCATAAGCACACATAGAAAGAAATACAACACATGATTCAATAGCATCTCTGTAACCTTCCTTTATTAATTTTTCTTACTGACAGACTATTGCTTTCACGACTCTAGAACTCAACATCAAACAAAACTTACATGGAACTGAACCTAGCAGAGAACCAAACATATAGAGGAACCCAACCTTAGTAGAGATAGAACCCCTAATCTCCCAACCCGTTACATATTTATACAGAAATCTAGGGCTAAAACCATATTTTGTTCATCCCAAAATTACCCCATTACAATGCATGGCCAGCTCAGTTAATTGGTTTTTCAACTGCTTTCTTCTTCTTTTCAATTTGCATGTTTCTTTTCTACTGTTCTTCTATCTCTGGAATGTTGTGTTGTCATCATTTTGTCATGCTTTATTTTCTTTCTTTATTCTCTATCGACTTTATTCTTCTGTATGTGTGTTGTCTTGCTTATGTGCACTTTCCTCCTCCTGCGCACTATCCTCCTGAATACATATCAACTGCACGCTCTCTAGCTTTTCTTCTTCTTCCATGCACTTTTCCTATACTTACGATTTTTCCCAAAAATATATCAATATTGCATGTCCAACAATGGCCAATCAAGTGCTAGATTGACATTTATCACATTATATTACACATTCACTTTTCAACATAATTCATCCACATCAACATAAATATAAGTACCCAACCATACATCACATCACACATATGCAAAATAAAAATAGAAACATCANCCTTCTTTGTCGGCCTCCAAAACATCCCCTTAATCAAAATTTCTCAGTTTGGGAAACAAAACCATTTGTTTACACTATTGTGCATGGGATGTAAGACCCTAAGTTTGGTTTACTATGACAGAAAAAACCCACCAGACACCGACCCTTTCGGGATCATCTGCTTGCATAGATGAAGTCTCAGCCGAGGTATCTATTGAGACTATGAGAACCAAGCTTTTGCAGTAGTAAGGGAATGGGAGGAAAACGTTTGATTCATTCTTCCTTATTATGTTTATGTGCGTTATTATGTTCTAGTCAATAGTAACGTACTTATGATTCAGATTCCTATAATTAACATATTTTCAGTTATTACATAGATTCGTTACAGTCACAGAAAGAAACATTACACCATATTTAACCATAAGACAAGTCTATTCTACAAGGAATACAAATGGAATTCATAAGAACACATAGAAAGAAAGACAACACATGATTCAATAGCATCTTTGTAACCTTCCTTTATTCATTTTTCTCACCAATAGACTATTTCATTCACGACTCTAGAACTCAACATCAAACAGAACTTACATGGAAATGAACCTAACGAAGAACCAAACATATAGAGGAACCCAACCTTAGTAGAGATAGAACCCCTAATCTCCCAACCCCTTACATATTTATACATAAATCTAGGGCTAAAACCATAGTTTGTTCATCCCAAAAATACCCCATTACAATGCATGGCCAACTCAGTTAACTGGTTGTTCAATTGTTTTCTTCTGCTTTTCAATTTGCATGCTTCTTTTCTACTGTTCTTCTATCTCTGGAATGTCGTGTTGTCATCATTTTGTCATGCTTTATTGTCTTTATTTATTCTCTATTGACTTTATTCTTCTATATGCATGTTGTCTTGCTTATCGCACTTTCCTCCTCCTGCGCACTGTCCTCTTGAATGCATATCAACTGCACGCTCTCTAGCTTTTCTTCTTCTTCCATGCACTTTTCCTATACTTACGATTTTTCCCAAAAATATATCAATATTTCATGTCCAACAATGGCCAATCAAGTGCTATATTGACATTTATCACATTATATTACACATTCACTTTTCAACATAATTCATCCACATCAACATAAATATAAGTACCCAACCATACATCACATCACACATATGCAAAATAAAAATAGAAACATCATCCATATATATATATATATATATATATATATATATAATGGTTT